>JAJLXD010000049.1:110808-131365 GCA_030571115.1 Wickerhamomyces sp. yHMH617 | reverse complement strand
AATCATCACTGAACTGTATACAAAATAATACCTCTTTAACTTGGAAGAAAATGTTTTTAAATAGTTTCGTTGGTTAAAACAAACCTTTTCTTTTCATTCAATCGTCGTCACAAACCAGATTTTTTTGCGCGAAATCTTTAAAATAAAAAGGTGAAAAGAAAGAGTTAAACAAAACAGTTAACACTTTCAACATTCATTAGACATGCATACGCATAAAATCTGAGCATTGCTCACAACAATATTGTTTTTTTGTGGACAAATGCGCTTAAAATATGGTTCCTGATCTACATGCTACATTTAATTTGAAGAGGTCCCATGAGTGCAGTGGTCCATTTCCCTATAAATATGGTGAATCACTGAGAAGAATTACACATTTTATATTTTACCCAAACGAAACAAAAAAAAAATCAGCTGTACAAAACATCAATTGAAGAAGTTAAACAATTCTTATTTGGCATCTGCCATTCTCTCATCTTCATCGTCCTGTGTTTTTGTTAGTATTGTTCAATTTTAAAATGTAGTTTTAGTACTTACGTTCTCCTCATCACTTAACGACCAGTCTTTGGCTGTGAGACAATACTTCTCTGGTGGAAGCCTTATACCAAACCCTGGCATGATAGGCGGAAGTGACTTCTTGTTTCTCTCAGCTGCCAACTCCAGCAGTAGTTCCTTAGGGGTGACGGGATTGAACTGGTAGTTTGTTCTGGCAGCAATTGCCAATCTAATATCGTCTGTCGTTATTTTCTGTCCTGAGAGATTACCATTTCCATTTGAAGAACGAGAATGATCGTTGTAAGAGATGGCATCTTTCAGCACACCAGCAGTGTATCCTGTGTATGTTAGTAATGTGATCCCACTGTCAAACGTCGATCTTATCCTTACTATGTGCAAAATCCATCAGCTGTAGTGGAACATGGTCTTCATAGCTCTGAATCGATTGTGAAGCCAATATCAGATGAAGAATACGCAAGTCTCTTGGAACCACTGGTTCACCAGCATTCTCATTCCCATTGCTCTCTACCATCCTTCGAGTACTAAACAGTATCTAAAGCTTTAACAAGTGTTCTTGGAGCTAAAATTTAACAGTGTTCTCGGTGTGTCAGTATTAATTTGTTGATGTTTTGTTTCCTAGTTGAAGCCCGCGAAAAGTTACATAATCACAACATGCCTAAAAACGGGTACAAGTATTATATCTTATACAATTGTACGTTATTGAACGTTCTTGAGTTTGTATTTCAAAGCTAGGTGTTCTTTAAATTCAATGTTTAGCCTATCTTACACGACATCATAGCTCATCTTTGTCAATGGAAGCATCAGCTGGCTTCTTCAAGCCAATACTCTCCAAAGTTACAGCTTTCAAAACTTCACCATCTTCACTCAATTCACCAGTACCAGAGATAATGATATCAACTTTTGGCTTGTCTCCGTAGCTGGTTTTAGTTTTCTCAATCTTTTCAACAATATCAAAACCTTCCAAGACCTCACCAAAAACAACATGTTTACCATCTAACCATGGAGTGACGACAGTGGTGATGAAGAATTGAGATCCATTGGTATCCTTACCGGCATTAGCCATAGACAATCTACCTCTTTTGTCATGTTTGACCAAAAAGTTTTCATCTTTGAATTTGTTTCCGTAAATTGATTTACCACCTCTACCGTTTCTATCAGTGAAATCACCACCTTGGATCATGAAATTTGGAATAACTCTGTGGAATATGGAATTGATGTAACCGAATTCAGGATCTTCACTAACAGCCAATGAGTAGAAGTTCTCAGCAGTTTTAGGGACGGCAGATCCATAAAGACCAATGGTGATACGACCTAATAAATCATCACCTTGACTGATATCGAAATAGACTCTTTTCGTGACAGGTGGGTCAGGAATAGCAGAAACTAAACTGAAAAAAAAAGTACAAACAGCAGCAAAGGAGAGAATTGAACCAGATAATCTCATATTCTTACAGCTAATTTTGGGTTGCTTTGAAGTTTCGATTCGAGGTGAAGATTTAATTTAAAGGACACTTTGTTGAATTGTTCTTTTCAGCATTTGGGGGAAAAGTTCGCGAATTCTACTGCCACACTGTGTTTCTATAGATAATCTAATCTTTATGTACATATATTACAAATCAGATGAGATGAGATGAGAATCTGTGGATAAACAACCGTGCAAGATAGTGATTAGTGTTATTGAATTTCTCCAGGTATTTCACTTGAGTTACTCTAAACAGAGATATACAGCTAAGCACTTTATTTAAGCAGGCTCTTATTCTTCTTCAGTGCTTTCAAATTCAAATCATCGTCAGTATGCTGAGCTCTCGCAGAATTTATTTCACTCACACGGTTTTCTATAGTATTTTCTAGGTTTGTTTCATCGAGATATGAAGGAGTTCCGTTAAGAGATATATTGAATAAGTTATCAAGAGTTGCTTTGGACAATCGTTCTTGACTAGATCCATAGGACGCTTGAGTCCCAACTGTAGGGGTGGCAGGTGTGTAAGGGGTGTTTGCAACTGTTCTTGCTCTGGAAGCTCCTGGACCAGATGCAGCTTCAGCTTTAATGTTTTTGTAAGTATGGCCATCTGAAGGTGAGAATTGAGACAACGTCTGAACTTTATTCAGTGCTTTGCCTAATGATAAGGCCGTACTTAAAAGCCTGGTGGATACAATGTCTTTAACGTTTGGAGACATATATATATTAGCACCGACAATATAGTAATCAGATATTGGTTCCACTTTCTCAGGATCCAGTCTGTTTTGTTTTCTGATTATCCAAAAGTTTGGTTCACGACGCTGCAGTATGATGTATTCAATCCCCGTCATCTTCTTCAGTTCATTTTCTATGTTTGATCCTGTCCACTGTAGTTGTTCATTGAACTGAGATTGCATTTTCACAACCTGATTATTTGATGTTCTATCAAAGAACGGTGATTCAGAGAAATATTCAAGCACATTATCAGTTCGAAGGCCAAACGCCTGTATCCACTCGGGACTCTTCCATTGCAGCTCATCAAGAGGTGTATTATCAGTCATTCTTTACGTAAAGATAAACTTGCTGATACAAAAGTGAAATGAAATGTTCATTACATATTAATTAATAGATGCATTTGCATCCGGGTAACACACATGAGACATATTATGTACTGTTAAAAAATTGTTGTAGAACACTAACTTTAGAGAACATCAGCTGAAGACGATTTAGGCGTAACGAGATGTTTAAAAGATCGCTAAGACTACCTTCGACGATACTTAACAGATGTTATTCTTCGAGGATACCAAAACCCTCGAAAGAAATACCTGATGTGTCCACTTTTTTATCAAAGATTGGCCGTAATGCCAATGAATACGAAGAACACTTCCCAACTTGGAAATCCTTATTCCAGGCAACTGGTAGAGAACTGAAAGACAAAGGGGTTGATGTGACCGCTAGAAGATACATACTGAGACAAGTGGAACATCTCAGACAAGGAGATGAGATCAGACCACATAAATTGGGAAAGAAATCATTTTATGGTGGTGAACGTAAGAGAAATGAAAGAGTTGCTAAATTGAATGTTGAAAAACGTATGGAAAGATACGCTATTGAGGATGCACAGAACCAAAAATAGACTCATTGGAAAAGAGACATGTACATACAAATTTGAAAGTCTGAATTAATGAATGAGAGGAAGCTGCTGCTGCTACTGCTACTTATTTTGTGTGGAAGACCTGTAGTATTAAAATCCATCTTAAAGATTACTTTTATTTATTGATTTCAAATTTCTCTAGTTCCTCAGAAAGCCATTGGGCCTCTTTTGCCAAAACTTCAGGAGTTCTTGGGTGTCTGTCAGAGTCTGGTTTAGCTACGAAATCAGAATGATCTCTAGATAATTGCTTTCTTGCGTAAAACTCTTTATAGTTGGAATCAAAATCGAACTCTTCTGAGTCCAAATAATCATAAATTTTATCACCAAAATTGTTAGCTTTATGCCTTGGAATTAGATGCGTATGCAAATGAGGGACCGATTGTCCCGCCTCTGGACCATCCTGGATAGCGATATTCATCGAATCTGCCTTATAAATGTTCGCAATGAACTTGCTTATGCGCTGAAGGGTCTCCATGTAGTCAATGTTCTCTTCTGCTGTAAGATCATTAAAACGTTGGACTTCTCTTAGTGGTACCACCAAAACCTATCAATCAGTTAGTATATGACTCCTAAGTGCTAAGAAAGCGCAACATACGTGACCAGGAACTATTGGCTTCAAGTTGACCAAAGCATAAGTGAATCGCGACCTCTATTACCAGCGTCAGTAATCGTTTTCAATATAGTTGGAGTGGATATATCTTACATAAAAAACCTTGTTGTAGTTAGTATTTGAGGAATATAATAGAATAAGAATATTATTAAACTAACTTGATCTGTAACCACAAATCGAGAGAAATGAACAACTCCTTTTAAAGACATTATATTAACGAAGGTATGCATCCCAAATAAACTAAAAGTGAGGTTATAAGAAAATGGATAAGTTTAATGTATGAGCACGTGACTACTAATCAGTATAAGTAATGGAACATGTCATCAACAATAATTGAAGTACAACTCGTTCGAGTAGTTATATTTTACATGGCGATGAGTTTATAAATATTATAACGTTTCTAGAGCTTTATACATTACTTTTCTTTCTTTTACTGCACCAAGCAGAATAAGCTTAGTTAGCTTTACCAAAGTATTCTTTGGAAGCTTCAACATCTGGTTTGATAGTTAAAGAACCTGGAGTCCAGTTACATGGTAAAACTTCACCGTTGGCTTCAGTCCATTGGAAAGCTTCCAATAATCTGTAAGTTTCTTCAACGTTTCTACCAACTGGTAAATCGTTGATGGTGGATTGTCTGACGTTACCTTTTGGATCAATGATGAAGATACCTCTTAAAGCAATACCTTCTTCTTCAATCAAAACACCGTAATCTCTGGACAAAGAGTGGTTGGTGTCAGCGACTAATGGGATGTCTACTGGACCTAAACCACCATCTTTTCTGGCAACGTTAGTCCAAGCTAACAATGAGTATTCAGAATCAGTGGAAGCAAACAAGACTTGAGCATCTTTTTCAGCAAATTTCTTAGCAGCTTCAGAGTAAGCAATGATTTCAGTTGGACAGACGAAAGTGAAAGCCAATGGAATGAAGGCTAGAACAACCCATTTACCAGCTTTAGTGTATTGTTCCAGAGAGACTTCTTCGAACAAACCGTCAACGACAGCAGTTTTCTTGAAAGATGGAGCAGGTTTTTGAACTTGGGCGACCATTGTATATATTAATCAATTGTTTGTGATAACTGAACAATGAGAATTAATTTTTCAAATTTAAGATCCAGGGGGAAAACATGGGTTTATATACATTTTTGCAGTGGCAAGCCGTTTGTGCTTCGATTTCAGAATCTGGAAGTGATTAAGCTGACAAAATGGAAAAAAAAAAGAATCGCCAATGGTTATCTAATTGGGTGAAAAACAGTTTAATTGGCGCACTAATAACTTTGAATGTCAACACCGCCTGGCAGGAGGGCACGTATTAAGATCTCACAGAACTACCAAGTACTAACTGTTAGATTCTCATCCCACTGATTTCTGATAAACTGACGCGCGTTAAACATAAACAATATACAATAAAGTTTCTAATTTACTTCTCTTATGATCCCCTCTCGGTTACTGACACATTCAGCTAATCTACACGATCTAACTGAACGGTGCCCCTCAATTGGCCCACTACAACTCTCATTTGACCTATATTGTCTTTCTTTTCATTTGATCAATACATATATTGTGAAGTCACTTCAACCTTCGAACTAATGGCTCTTTTCTTTTTCACCTGCCTTTTCTTTATCAGTGCGTATTACTAAATTGCATCGGCTCTAGAAGCCAATGGAAAAAGTGTGGCGTGGAAGTTTTACTTAAACGATGCTTACTAAATTCTTATGTAATATATATATATAATGTTTTTTTTTTTTTACTTTTAGTGCGCTTATCAATTGAATATATTACTTATATCTTTCCAGAGTCTGGAAGAATCTGTTCTTCGATATCAGGATCTTCCAAATCACTTGAAGAGTCTAATTTTGGTTCATCTGGATTAGAAGTAATTGACTGCCAAAAACCAGTTGTTTTCTCTAAAGACTGGATGTAGCCTCCAACTAAACATAATGCAGCAGCTCCAAAAGCGCAACCACCACCAACGAAAAGACCCACAGGAACATTTGGTTGTTTGGAAGTTGGGAACAAGAACAACGGAGTCCAAGCAGCAAATCCTTCGTGAACAGCTGACATAGCACTTGTAACGAATGCTCTTTTAACAGGATCACCTAAAAGTGATTCATTTGACCAATCCCATGATAATGGGCCATTTGGTGATCTAGTACCTAGTAAATAGTATAATGCCCATCTCTTAGATTTAACCTTCGGATATGTAGGAACCGCACCAAGGGCAATCAGATTACTGGCAAACAAGATATTAATGAAGAACAACACTGGATATCTTTTACCATCTAGTAGAGAATCAGATATGTAACAAGCCACGAAATCAGAGATAATTGACACCGCATTCAAACCAGTTGGATAATTATTGATTTGAGGAACTGTGAATTCCTTATGTGTCTTTGTGTTATATGATTTGAACCATAAACTGAAACCGTCAGTGGCATCAGCACCGATACCTGAGATGGTGAAAAATATGACAAAAAGATAAACATGCCATGTAGAGAACCAATCAATCACATTACGTACAGAAAATCTAACTTTTGTAATAGATGCCTCTGCTGGTAATCTTTTCTTGGCCAAAATGATCTCTTCTTTACTAAAAACCCAGTTTGGTTTCTGATTTCTTGGGAAATCTGGTAATAAGAAATAAGTCAAAATTCCCAATGGTACTGTGATGATGCCATCAATAACAAACAACCATCTCCATCCTGCTAAACCATGTACTCCCGATAAGTTTGTATAAGCAGCTGATTGCAAGTACCCACTAAACATAGGACCCAATTGAGTGGAAATATGAAGAACCGCACTTCTCTTTGCCAACTCGTTTTTTCTATAACATGAACAGATAAGATACATTAAAGATGGATAAGTTGCACTTTCAAGAAGACCAACAAAGAAGCGCGCAGCATAAATATGCTTTGCATGATGAAAGGCAGCTGATGCGAAAGTTACAATACCCCAAATAGTCTCAATCGAACTCAGCATGATATGAGGTTTAATTTTGGTTAGTAAGATACTTGCAGGGATTTGACCAATACAATATCCAATACCATACAACATTTTAGCATAGTTCAGTTCGTTACCATAGAGCTCTAGTTCTTCCTTCATTCCAGAAACAAATGCATTACTCAAATTTGACTGGTCTAAGGCTTTAGTGAAAACCATCGCACATGCTGTAAACAATAAAGTAGCATCTAGCTTGAAGAGGTACCATCTCTCAAAACTTGGCTTGTCATATGCATCCCAAATTTTTCCTTTCCAAGTGGTGATGGGAGTCTCTACATATGGCTCATCTTGTAACTCATATGAAGAGACTGCTATCTGTTTCTCTTTCTCAAACGAATAGCTCATATTTAATTAGTTTTATTCATCATGATGATCATTGATAATAATCAGGACATTAGTATGTAAATATAGTCACAGAAGAGAAGCCACAGAGGTGAAAGGATCCTAAAGTAATAAAGGGTTCAGCCAAAATGGAAGGTCAGATTGAGCGCGATTATATTTTTTGTTCATGTATAATCAATCAACTGAGGCGGGCGGAAGTATCAGCACATTGTGGACTGTGGATTAGCGATATACCATTAGATATCGAGTGTTAGTCCGTAATCTAACTGTAACAGATATGATATGTACTCGTAAATACTCACTGTGGATCACGATTCACGGGACTCAAAATTCCTTCACCTCTACAATGATTAATTCATCTACAATTCATAGGCTATGTAAGTGCCAGCCGCTAAGAAATTTTCTGCAAGGGTCTCGTCTCCATTGGCAACTTGGGCTTGGGACTTCGGAGCTCGGACTTGGCAGAACGTTGGCCTTTGGCAGGACTTAAGATTATTTTATAATGGGTAGCTCTTACAGTTGTGCAGTATAGACAACAACTGGACATTATTGATCACTAACTTCTGCTTACAGGAGCCATAACACCACACAGAAAAGTCAAATAGAGTCAAATAAGTTTTCTTACATTAGTTTCGGTCATGACTCATGAGCTGTGTATAGTAACAGAAGTGCGTCTACTGAACAGGTTCTCAACCTGTAGCCTACCCAACTATATCAATATTGTCCGCATGTGGTTGTTGTTCTGCAGCATCTGCAGCGTCCAAAGCCTGCTCCCTTTCATTGACTATTCTCAAGAACATTGCATGTAGTGGTGGGAAGAAGCTCGTGAATAAGAACAGTATGTCAAGAAGAAGGATCGCTACTGCACTCCCAATAAAATTTGGTATTCTGTTCCTATCTCTGATACTCAAAACTCTTCTCATTGTTGTTTCTGACCATTCGTTGATTTGAGCATGACTGAGCCATGCCGGTGTTCTAATAACCCTCCAGATCGCCTGCTGAGTTGATAATGGCAAATAGCTGATCAATTGTATCAAATATGGTCGATTAGAAGGTCTCAGCACAATGAATATCACAAGAGCTACTGTTCCCAAGGTTCTCACCATTGGACTTGGATGCACACTAATTATAACAGCGTAAATCATAAAATACTTGATTAAGCTGTATAATGAATCAACAGAGAATCTAAATGCCGTAATCGCTCTTGTAAATGCGTTAAGGTTCAATCCCCTTTGAATAGCTTCTCTGGCTGGTTGTGGTGCGGCTTCATGAATATCCTCTGGTGGTTGAAATTCTGTGCTTATATGGCTGTCACTATCTCCAGTAACCAAAGTCTCGGTATGCTGATCGACTATTATTTGTGGGACTTCAAGCTCTATCCCTAAAGACCTTAGCTTTGCTGTACCAGATGGTGACAGCATCAAATAGGGATTAGAAAGGTCAGAGTTATTAATTATTGCTTGGGAACTTGATAGTATTATCTCTGATTGTCCAACTGTAATTTTATAGACTGTGGACGCTGTATCAGTTTCCCTTAGATATACTTCTTCATTATCAACAAGTGCGGTGTGAAAAGTATCACCTGTAAGATTAGTGGAAATTGGAAGATTCGGTGGAGAATTCATATAATAGTGGGTTTCACCTATACCAATTGCCTCCTCGTCAGCAAGCTGTTGGGTTTCCGTAAGCACTGGTGTAGGTCTTTCTGTGGTGGTATTCTCAGAACTGAACATCAATTGCTCACGAAGTCTTTGATCCCTTTGGGCTTCGGATTCATATTCAGGGTTAGGTTCACGAGGTAGAAATTCAAAGAAGTTGCCTCTTCTTATTTCACTCCAAAACCCTTCGGAGCTGGTTTTGATCTCAGGTTCGGTCAAAACAAAATGTAAAATAAATGAAGAGCCATCGGATGGAGGTGTTGAAATTAGTTCATATAACTTTGTATTTTCATTTAGGAGTCTTCCAAGGTAAATTATTTTGATATCTTTAGTATTCACATTGACAACCCCGCTGTATTGCTCCAATATAAAATCTTTAATCAATCTAATCGAAGTCACGAGTGTTACATTCATTCTATATGTTCTTAACGTATCATGGTTAGGACAAGACAATTTACACTCAAAGTCACCTCTTAGTTTAAAATAAATGTTCAAATCGCCCAACGGAGCAACATCTAATTGTAAAAGATCGCCTAGGGTGAACTCATCATTAACGTTCATTGGGACACCCCCGTTGAACTCCAGACCAAAAATATCATCTAATCCGTTCTCCAGCTGTAGCACATCCACAGCAGTATGTTTTAAAGATAAAATACTAGAGTTCAAAGGTTCTCTAGATGAAATTGTTCTTCCATTGCTGAATTTTAAATTGATATTCATCAGGAGCGGCCTTATAGTCTTTCTACCTAAAAGCTCTTTATTAATTTCAACCTGTAGTCTAATGTGGTCTTCTTGGATTAAGAAGTCGGATAATGGTTGATGGTTGCTCAGCCATGTGTTCCTATACTTCAACTTAAGACATTCTGGATTCAAGTTCCCTTCTAATTCGATAGATCTAATAGAAATTATTTCTAAAAGATCTTGAACAGTGTTATCAAGTGTAGTTCTAATCACCTTATTCTCCAAATTGAAATTGGTGAAATCTGGTGAAAACACAGTTAGTGATATGACCTTCTCAGCAAAATTAAAGGTGAGATCCCGCTTGTACAATGACATTCTGTGCGGTCTCTAGATCACGAATCTCCAAGTATGACAAGTGCCACCTTTACTTCTTGCCTATTGTGTGTGCCAGAAATAGAGAATCGCGAATTAGGGAATCATAGTGGTCAACGTGACTTTCACGTGACTGTATCAAAAACGGACAATTAATTCCACTAACACCGCATGATTAGATTTTGTCCCCATCGAAAGGAAACTTTTTTAACAATGTTCCCAATTTTAAAAGACAAAATAAATTAATTGAAATTGAATTGACACATGTAATTTGTATTTTGTATTTTGTATTTTTGTATTTTGATGCACAATTCAATAAACACGAAAGAACAGTTTATAAGTTTGCACATCCAGCAAAAAATAGTAGTAATAGGGTAATAAGGTAAACTAGTAACTAAGCCTCCACGATAACAATTCACAATCCATAATCCATTAACCACCCTATTAATTCAATTTGATACACCCACTTCTTTCAAGTTACGCTGAAATTCTGCCATCGGTTTAAGTTTTGCTTCAACAACAACTGTACAATTATTTGTATCAACTACAAATTAATATTAGTTTTTTTTTATATTTGCCACTGAAGTTTAACACATTCCTCACAAAAGAAGCATTGCAGATATGTCTACTTCTTCTGGGTCTTCCACAACACTGTCACCTCCAGACTCTGTCAAACAGGCTCAGCAATCTTCTCAACAGTCCAGAGTTAAAAAGTCTAGATATAGAGTGCCTACTGTGTGTTCAGTATGTCGTCGTCGAAAAATGAAATGTGACAAGGCAAAACCACATTGCACTTCATGCATTAAAAACAATACCTCCCATCTTTGTGTATATGAAGAACAACCTTGGGCTAACAATAATGAAGTCCAGAAGTTGAAAGAACAGATTTCCCAATTACAACTCCAAAATAACGAACTAAAAGATCTACTTATCACTCAAAGAAAAGTTTCTTCTATAGATGCACCAAATTTCAGTCATATCATACCCGAAGGGCCTGAAATTGATCCAGTCCTGGAGTTGACGAAGGACTTCGATCTTTTGATGATGAAAGAAGCAAAAATGGCACATTATGGTTCCACAAGTTACATGGCAGTTGTATCCAATGACCCTATTTTAAGAGAGATTTTTAAAGCGTATCTAAACACACAATCATGGGGCGTTAATTTCAGTCGGTATTTTCTATATGACCAAGGATTCATCCCGGAAGGTGGTACTGGGTGTGGATTCGGACAAGTAGAAAGCTCAGCCGTACTTGATAATCTAAATTCTGGTTGTGATGTGAATGAATTATTGAAAAGAATCAGCGAGATTTTGCCTAAGCACGATGTTCTTTATGCACTCATTGATCATTTCTTTGCTGAAACATATGTCTTTGTCCCATTTATTGATGAAAAATCATTCAGAAAAAATATGGAAGCCTTAATCGCTACTGATGCGAATGGAGACACATCACTAGTAGTTGGTTCTGTTGCAATTCTGGCGACAGTTGCGTTGTTGCTATGTGTCTTGAGATTCTCATTTATTTCCTTGCCAATTGGTGCTCAGAAACAAGATACAACCGACCCTAACGTTGCCAAGATACTATCATCCAATACTTTGATTGGTCCAATTGTGATTGAGTATGCCAAGGCATGTCTATCGAATGCTAGTGCGTTAAGAAAACCAACTTTGAAGCATATTCAAGCGTTGTTGGTACTCAGAATGTATAGACATTTTGCCCCAGAAGATGGAGATGAAAGCACTGACTCGACAATATTCTTGGCTCTCATTGTTCAGATGGCAAAGATGCATGGGTTACATCGTGATCCATCCAAGTTTTCTGTTGTGTCTGACCCAGCTACAGCTAGTATATGGAGGAAGATATGGTTTCAGTTAATGCACCTTGATTCTGTACAGGCTTATCAATTTGGCTGTCCTTTGTTAATCGATGATGAATATGATACTTTGTTTCCAACAGCAGGTCCAAATGATTCTCCTTTAGAAAAACTAGCTATTGATGCTCTTAAGAAACAATATGTGCTTACGTTGTTAACACGAGACATCGTGAAATCTTGTTCGAAAATCAATGACCATCCAAAAAGGTCAGAGTTAGAGAAGTACATGGATAATGTTCTGAAAGAGTTGTTGTCATATAGACGTATTAGTGAGTTAACTTCACTAAGTGATGAAAAAGAACCTCTTTTATCAAAGATATCCAAAATCCTAGATCTAAACAATAAAGTTGGCTTGTTGAGTTTATATTCTTGCACTTACTATATCATGATGTTAACATGTGGCTCGCATGAGATTGCCATCACGCAAAAATATACATCGCGGGCTGCTGATGGTGCTTATATTATGTGCAAACTGGCATATGACATCCTTTTGGCTCCAGAATCGTTTAGTAGCGTTAGGTCATTTGAGCCATTCTACTATGCGAAGATCTTTGAGAGTTTTAAGAGAATCAGTCAGATAACGACTTCCCTTTCTTTAAGAGATTTGTCCAACTTGTTGAATTTATCTCATATTTTGCAGAACTCAGAGCTTCCTGATTCAGGTGGTATGAAAGAATGGCTGGCTCCTATAGTATCAGGGTTTTCTACTGGTGATCAGTCCGTGTTTCGCTCTCAGGAAACTGTTAAAGCGTTTAAAAGGTTAGCAAATAGATATTTTGTGTGCTGGAGAATTGTTAGTTTCAATACGTTGTTTGTGGACTTTTTAGAGATGCAATTTCCAGGAAGAATTGCAAATATGCATCAACAGATAAACCAACATAATCTACAATCTAACGCTCAGAAGATCGAATTTAATATGATAGATTTAAAGGAGTTGAACTCCAAATCAGATAACACTACTACTAGAGATAATACGGCTTTCTGGAATTTGTTTGTTGATTCTGCGAATCAATCAAATTTCGATTATCTCACAGCAGATTTCAATAGGTATGATGGTATAAATGATCCATTCATGAACAGTCATGATATTCTCAATATTGGAGCCTCGGACATTGCTACTTTCCAAGATTTCAACTCTTTATTAGCAGATGATGATCTTTCACCACTTGTTAATATAAATCAAGATTTCGGTAGTTTGCAGCAAGATTTCAGAAAGGCTTCTTCCTCTACTGACGATGTATCTCCTAAAACTGCAGACTTTGACGATGTGAAGAGCAACGGATTGGGTTTAGATGATAATGAGAACATGAAACAAAACTATATTAATGATCAATCAGGGGATATCCTGGGTGATGATCAAGATGTTGCGCTACAAATAGCGAGATCTATGTTCGGAGGTGGAGCTGTTGGCTACTTTTAAGCTGTACCAGATAGGCAGCTGTTTGTTTTGTTTTCTTGTTAATAGTGTATTTTAATCGAGTACTGTTTTTTGTTCGCTGGTCCTTTTGTAATCTACTAAAACATTGAAACGATAAGTAACATCATTTATTCATAATCCAGCACATATCGGACATTTTGGATCTCTTTCATGAGAATAAGCGTAAGTGAAAACGGAATAAGTTCCGTTAAACATCATAACGTTGTCAAGATAAGGATTAGAGCTTGTAACTATTTTGAAGACCTCATTGCAACACGAAGCTGCAATAATGGCATTCGTTGAAGCAATGGCAGGTATTATGTTCTTAACAACCCCGAGCACAAGACTTTTGGTTATTCCTTCGATGTTGAATGCTTGAGCTCTTTTCAAACTGCGCTCATAAACCCATGATACATGTTCAGGAATATCCATGTCCAACTTTTGCCCTGGAAACTCTTTCACCCACTGCACGGTGCTTGCATACTCAATGCAGTGCTCTGGTAATCTTGGATTGTTAGCAATGGTACAAAGAGGATATTTAGTAGTGGCACTAAGTGTGCCTACCGAACATTCATAACATGCGGTGATGGTAGGGAATATCACTTTAGTCTGACCTTGAAATCCCTCAGTACCACCATCAACTAAAGGCTTCAAAGATTCTAGATTATCTGGATCCACTAATTGTACAAGTTTGGCATTAATCCATCTTCTGGCCTCCACACTATCCAGGCCAGATATTACCAGCGTGAATTGACTATAGTATTCATCATCTTTATCCTGTAATTTCCCGAAGTAAGGTGTTATTCTCACATCTTTGAACCTCTTCATCACAAATTCAGCAGCTACAACCGCCTTTGGTTTTCCTATATCTGATGTTCTAAACAGGAATTGTCTGTTCAAATTGGATAGATCAATAGTATCCATGTCTATCACATGAATATCTTTGAAGCCAGAGCATACTAGATTCTTCAGTATCTCACATCCCAAACCACCAGCTCCCAGCACTCTGAGCTCAATCTGTTAATATAATCCAGTAAAAGGAAAGGAGTTAATACATACAGTATTTTAGCCTCATTGATTCTGTCAAGAACTTCTTGTCCTGCCTCAAACTCCTCATCAGCAAATGGACCTTTGGTGAATAAATAGGGCTTCAAAGTTATATCACTGGGAACGTCAGTAGGAATTCACATAGTCGTCGATAGTAATACTCACGTTCGAGACATTTTAGACGTTTTACAGGCTTTTGAATAGTTGTTTTCTCTTGTAGTTCCCAATATTACACTTGATGGAGTTGTAAGTTATAGCTGAGTGATTTCGCGAAAACTAATTAAGCCCACAAACCTTTTACTGTGTATCATTGGTTATATACTCGAATATGAATAAATAAATGAGGTCTTTTTAAAATGCTAGCTTGCCTCATTAGTCGCTGGCGTTACTTCTGCCGTTTCCCCTTTGTTGCCTCTCGCTCTTCTTGGAGGTGGGTATCTTGGTTTGCCGACTTGTCTGTTGGGGATTAATTTTGGATCATCATATCTGATTGCTTTTGGTTCTGATACAGCTGTTCTTTTAATGGGCGTTGACTTGGTAGGATCCACAGTACGCCTTATCGATGGACTTATGAATTGTGTGTTGAAGACTTCAGCTGATCCGATTGGTGAATTTTTTTGAATTTCTTCAGCAACTCTAGCTTTGAAGAATCCTATCGGGATTGGTGTTCCTTCTTCCTGGTTTGGTCTGGGAGGTTGTTCATTAGTCTGCTGCTCGTTTGCCGGTTCTTCATTTGCAATATCAGGTATTGGCTCACTGTCTTCACGATCGTCACCTGAAGTTGGTTTCAACTTCGAATTTATCAACTCATTCACTTCATCATTAAAATCCTCAGATTCTAAGTTAAGATCATCGCTTAGTAGTAGCGAATCATCAAATGCATCATCGAAATCACGAGACGGTCTTTTATTTGACTGGATAGGAGTATTTAATGACCTTTTCTCTGGTATAGCTTTTCTACTGACTGCAACTGTGGGCCTTGCTTGTTCATCCTGTTGATCTGTTGATCTTCTGCTGACATTATTAGTGCATTTCTCGTTTAGGTTACTTTGATGCTGTTTCTGTTGCACTGATATTTCTTGGCCCTGTGGTTGTTGTGGTATCGTATTATTTGCTTGAAATGTGCCTGGCCGGCTCAGCGTCTCTAATCTCATCAAATTAGCTTCATCAAAGTCTGGTGGTGCGCATTTAACACCTCCGATCTTATTTAGAAAGTCTTTATCATATAGACAGTTACCCATAGCGTTCCCAAAATTTCGTAGAGCTCTTTTCAATCCATCTGTCATTGCCTCTTTTTTGGCTTTCTCAAAGGCCATTGCCTTGGTTCTCGCATTCTCAAGACTTCCATAGCCAACATCTTCATGGTAACTACCATCTTTCAAAGTTACACGCACAACAATCGAAAGACCCACACTAAACTTGCCGTTTTTCTCGTCCAGATAATCAACCTGCACCGTCTTCACCTCAGAAAACCAACCATTGAACCCAAACACTGTATTGGCTAGGTTGATGACCTTCCATCCTTCTATGTATGACACACGCATGCCACCTGCCCCCGGTCTCGTGGAGACAAACTCAGGACCAAGCTGTTGATCGAGCCTTGATCCAATTATTTGCTGCTCATCTGTGCTAAATTTCTCGCTCTTCACGACATTTGTCTTGTTAAAATGGCTGTTATTGATGCTCATTACCAATCACTTGCTCAAATTCCAAAACCAACCACTTTCGATCAGTTACCAGTTGCCGCTGTGTACTAAACACTCAACTTTCACAGACTTTTCTAATGGCGTTCGCGTCTGTTTACTTTTCGCGCACAGATTGATTCCTCTGAAAGTGCTTACCCGGTTGTGATTACATAATTTTTTTTTGTAATATTTATTATGCCGCGAACAAATTTATACTAAAGGTAAACAAGTTTATGAAATTGCATCTGTGTTTTTTTCTTGTGTTTGTTGGTTGACGGTTTGAGACTCCACTGACTTCAATTGTGTGTTTTCGTTTTCGATAGAACATACTTTTAGACTGAACATATTTTGCATAGAATGAGCTCTGGAGTGACGAGCACAAGCTCTGCATACCATTACCACTCGATATTTGGTGATATATGCTCTACAAGGTTCCAGAAGTTGGCAAGATTCATATTCACCTCATCATGGGGTATCACAATACTGCTAGCGATTCCTTCGGGATTGAGCTGGTGGAACGTGTTACTGCCCTTGAGAACAATACCAATTGCTATTGGTCTATTCTTGCTAGCCTGTTTGAGAAAAAATAACCTACATGTGAATTATCTGGGCTATAAGACACTGTCCAACCAATTAATTGGTCAAGTCTTCAGAACGAAATCCATATATACCGTAATAGTCTATTGGATATCATCATTCTTGTTCTTTGCTGTCTTCCATCTCCAATTTCAAGAGTTAACATTGAGAGCGATTCCAAAAAAACATCAATACCCTCCTTTGAATGACAAATTTGTCTTTTACTATTTCACCTCCTCCTTCATTGCCATATCATATTCTCTGCAACATGTTGTTTTTGATCGTGATAGACTCTCTTTCTTATTTGGCAAATTTCACACAGCTCCAAAAGTCTCTCTTCTGAAACATTTCCCAAACGCTATTTCCAATGCTATAATAGCCACTATCAGTAATGTGACTTTGGGCCCTATCATTTATTTTTTTGTGCGCCATATTATCTATGACTCCATTTTTTTCATCCTGGGGTTATTCCTAACTTTGAACCAAAATTATACATCTTTTGATGTTTCAATTACGTTTTTCATCAAAACAAATGTTATCGTATTCATTGTTCTTTTAAGTTGGGAAGTTTTGAATTATGCGTTTGATGCATTTTTGTCCATTGGTTGTTTACATCGTGCAAGTCCTATATCAGAACTTTCTACCGATCCTTTAGGCACATTATTGACTGGATTAAAGTCGGATAAACTCTTCACCAAATTGACTGCTTTTCAAGAACTAGCATATATCTCGAAAATACCAGATAAAGAGGGTAGATTGGCCATTTACAATAAAAATCATAGAAGAGAGTACATCTGGAGAGACATTTTGAGGGAAATTGAAAACGTTATCAAAGTCAATAACTCAAGCATACAATTGGTTCTCGCAAGCAATTCTGTTAATGATATAAGATCAAGCACTCGCAACTTCAAGAGACACGAGAGTTTGCTTTTTGGTCGCGATGATTACTCTTACTCAAAAGTTGACAATGATTATGATCATTTTATCAACACCACTAAAATCGAAGATGCTCAAACTTTTTTAGATAGCAATACGATCAATTTGGTTCTTACCAATTTGAGAAATGCTGCTGATATATTCAACTTATACTACAAAAGATTTATTGCTTCAGGTTTCGGTATTCCTTTCAGATATACTATTCGCCGTGAAGCTGAGCGTTTATCACCTACTCCAGTAATAGTTGCTAATGCCATAATTGCTCTGTCACTATTGACTCGACATGCATATGACGAAGATCCAAAGGGTACTGTTTCATCCACAATCAGTGAAGTCCTTGAAATTTTAGAGAAATCTGTTTCAACATGCGGAAGATTCATCCAAAATCCTCCAGATTATTTAGCTGAGAAAGAAGAAGAAAACGTTATTTCTTTACTACATGAAATCTCACTGAATGGGTTTTATGAAGTCACAATCAAATATAGCGATGTCCTGAAAGACATTGTACTATCCCCTGATGCCGCTCATCTTGTGAATTGGACTTTAGAAGTTTCATTTAAGGAAGATTTAGAGTCGGACGATGATTAAACATCTGCCATATAGTCAAAAAAAAAAAAGTTAATTAACATGTAAATTCAGTCTATAAAGTTGTAATAAAATTCACAGTGTTATACAATATTTGGACCATCTCTGCTGTTTCTACTTGGTGAATGATCCAATAATACT
The DNA here is from genome assembly GCA_030571115.1 of Wickerhamomyces sp. yHMH617. NCBI lineage: Eukaryota > Fungi > Ascomycota > Saccharomycetes > Phaffomycetales > Wickerhamomycetaceae > Wickerhamomyces > Wickerhamomyces sp. yHMH617. The sequence goes on along the minus strand of JAJLXD010000049.1, from coordinate 112,818 downwards.
GGTTTCAGAACTTGCTCATCAAAGCTCTGGAACCATTTCGATCTATCATCATTAGTCAATATATTTTGAACCGCACCAACCAAAGATTGAGTAGAGTCAGGTATAGTAGAGTTTGGTGCAATTGGTGGTATATCATCCAAATCATGAGGTAGTTCTTCATCTCTTAGTAGATCTTGTTGAGCATCAAGGCTTTGGCTTGATCTATTTCTCACAACATCAGAATAAAGTGTTTGATTATTTCTTCTGTTTGATAAGATTGAATTATTGGATAGTCTTTTTGGAGCTTCAATGTCAAATTCGTCATCTGACTCATCTTCCACCACACATCCTGTTTTTATGTTCAATACTTCTAACATACCAGCCGTTGTTCCACCAAACAAAATGACAGTTAAAACGACAACGACCAAAACCGTAGCTAAGAGGGTGCTCTTAAATTCACCTTGGATACCCATTGCTAATGCGACACCAACAGCACCACGTAAACCTGCCCAGAAAGTCATCATTTGATATTGGTAAGGAATCTCATCAGGTAAGTTTTGATTACCCGATCTTGCTCTATGGACCCAGTTGACCAGTCTTGAGAGAGGGAAAACAGCTGCCCAACGTGCGATACATATTGAAATCATGGTGACAATAATTAGCATTGGCTTATAAACCAATTCCACCTCGGTGAACAACGCTAAACCCAAATAAACAAAAATGAAATTTTCGGAAAGTCTTGCCAACAATTGAAAGATATATTTTGTTGAAATTTGGGTTCTTCTTGACATATTGTAATAAGCATAATGTTTCAGAGTTATGCCACAGAACAACAATGAAACAATACCAGACATATGACAACCATTGGAGAAGAAATAGGATTCATAAGCTATCAATAATACAAAACAACTTTCGATTTGTGGGTATCTTCTGATATGAGAGTGTTTTAAGATCAGTGCGACAATAACACCAATCACAACCCCAATCAATAAAGAGATCGTGAATGTCATCAAGAAAAGACCAATACCTTCAAAAACGGAGGAAAAATGGGCTTCTTTACCATGAAATTGTTGACAAGTTTCAAACATAACAATAGAAATTGCATCATTCAACAAAGATTCACCAAATATAATAGTATAAAGTTTTGGATCGACTTTATAAGCGTTAAAAATGGATAAAATTGTCACTGGATCGGTAGCTGATAAAGTAGCACCAACAGACAAAGCATCAACAAATGAGATGTTAATGCTTTCAAACCCTAATGATGTCCATATATATAGAATTGCACCCAAGACACAGGCAGATATGAAAGTACCAGGAATGGCAAAAGTTAGAATGGATCCAATATTTCGAAAGAAATTCGCCTGATGTAGTTCGTAGCCAGAATTCAAGATGATTGGGGGTAGTAAGATATTGAAAAAATACGACGAGTTGAATCTCACTGAATCCTGGATATAATGACCTGGACTTGCTCTCAATATCAATCCGACACTCATCCCGTAGAATATCGAGAGAACTGTTTCGTGTAATGCTTGGATTCTCTTTTGTTGTAAATAATAACTTGTCCAAAGAGCCGATATCAATAAAAATAACAAGATAAATAGAGCCCAAGAACTGAAGATTTCTTCGGTTATAGGATTGGAGCCTTCTAAATCATCGCCATCATCCGGGATAGTCACATCAGGAACGTCTGAATCATCATCATCACTAAAGGCCCTTTTTATCAGATACTGGCCAACACTGAGCACAACGCTAGACATGTCAAAATGATACCGAAACTGGGAGGTATATATATAAGAAGAGAATAAAGGTTCACCTAAAAAAATAAAATTCACAACCAGTCAATTGTAGAATATCAACAGGTAGGTTTATGCCAAAATCAAAAAAAAAAAATCAACAAGATAAGACAAATCAAACTAGATTTCGATACTAAATGTCAAAAAAATATAACATGAACTTCTTTTAATTTGGAATTTTTGCTAATGAAACGAAATTACGAAACCTTTTTTTTCGCGAATTCGCGAATTCTCT
>JAJLXD010000049.1:91178-110766 GCA_030571115.1 Wickerhamomyces sp. yHMH617 | reverse complement strand
AAATGTAAACAAGAAAAGTTGAGAAATTTACAGGTTTTTTTTTTCGAAAGTTTTCCACACTTTTTCTGTACTTAAAACCCCATCCATTATGCCTAGTATGTTGAAATATCTATGTGAGTTCTTGTTGGCTCCGTGAATATAGACTGCTCTGTGTGTTTTTGTTTTACTCTTTCGCGTGCTATAATTCACATTTTTTTTTTTTTTTCTATCTTTTTCTCTATTTTGAGTGAGACATTTATTAACTGACAACTTTTCTATAGGCCGTCCAATCGTTATTTCAGGTCCATCTGGTTCTGGTAAATCCACTCTTTTAAAGAAGCTCTTTGCTGATTATCCTGATAAATTCGGATTCTCAGTCTCAAACACTACTCGTGGTCCAAGACCTGGTGAAGTTGACGGTAAAGACTACCATTTCGTTACTGTTGATGATTTCAAGAAATTGATTGAGGACAAAGCTTTCATTGAATGGGCCCAATTCTCAGGTAACTATTATGGTACCACTGTGAAATCAGTTCAAGACGTTGCCTCTAAAGGTAGAACTTGTATACTAGACATTGATATGCAAGGTGTTAAATCTGTGAAGAACACTGACTTAAATGCTAGATATCTGTTCTTAGCTCCTCCATCTATTGATATTTTGAGAAACAGATTAGAAGGTAGGGGCACTGAGACTCCAGAAAGTATTGAAAAGAGAATTAATGCTGCCACTGCTGAATTAGAATACTCCAAAACCGGTGCTCATGATAAAATTATTGTTAATGATGATCTAGATAGAGCTTATGATGAGTTGAAGGCATTCATCCTAGAAGAGAAATAGCGTCACTATCGTTCTTGAAAATATATATACCCAATTATAGATTATGTGTTACAATGTTTCCACGTGAACTTGTAAAGTAATTTGTATTTTTTTTTTCATTTGAATGACATTAGATTTAAAGGGTCTCTCTCATCACCACAAAGAGCCATCAAATCGGCATAGCTTGTGTCAGGATCAACTTTATGGCCCAACTTGATCTTCTTGTGCCTCAACTTCTCGGAAGTTATGGAATTGGAAGATTGGTCTGATGAAATTGGTCTTTTCTTGCAATGAAGCTTAAAAGCTGGTGGTTGTCCCAACCTTTCGGAATCAATAAGATGAACTCTTTCATCTATTCGAACTTTTTTCTTTCTGATTGATTGGCAAGAGTTTGTGTTGCTTTTCAATATACTGAATTGCGGAGTTGACGTTCTCATTTCATTCAAATCGTTAATGGATATGACACTCAAGTTCATCAACGATTCGTCAATGTCAATCTCCTGGTCTTCTATTATACGATCATCAGTATTACCAGGAGTGTATGGTGCTGATGAGACACTCTTTCTAAACGTGTCAACCATATCACTTATCTCGGGCTTGATAACGTCGACTCTCTTCGTATAAGGCAGTGGACAATTAATGGTGATATTGGTATTGGACGTGAAGACTGACTCATTAGTATCATGTAGAATCTCAGATATGTCACAGTAGTCTATAGGTGTTGATGTTGATTTTGGAGGTTGCTCAAACTCAGAGAGGTGGATTGAAGAAGGAGTATCGAAGTCCTTGAGAGATCTGTTGTTTGAGACGTTGAAGGAGTTGTGGTCTAATGATCGTAAAGGGTGAAATGCCCTTTTAGAAGGGGAAAGTTGGGCAGCAGCGACGTTAATGTTGTTTAAAGAGAACAAGTCGGTGTTGTCGATATCCAGACCATAGCAATCTCCTTTCACTGGTGATATTGTAGAAGCATCAAATGTGGAGTCACTAAGAATATTATCTTACCAAAAACATTAGTAACAAGCACATTAAAAAACAGGTAAAAAAAACAATCAGTGGTATCCTCAAATACCCTTCAAATAGACGTCTCTGTAAACATTGAACCGCTTTTTGCGTGGGTAAAACATCTTTTCAAAATTAGAGCGAGCCGCTGAAGTATTTAACAATAAAATCAATTAGTTTCTTGTTTTTTAATTGAAAATAACCAAATTAATAAATTTATATATATAAATCAAAAAAAACACTTATTTCATTAAAAGAAAACACTTAAAAAGACAGATAAAAAAAAAAAATGTCCAAAGAAATTATACAGCCTTCCACAGCGAAACCGCAACCTGCGCTTAGAGAAACGGGATACAATCCATCTTTGGGCCCCATCCAAATACCCTACTCTTACCAATCACACACAATCACGTCCTCAAACAAATCCATATATGACCATAGCCTGTCGAGAAGAGCACCTGAAATAAATCTGGCGTCGCTATCATTTCTGTTCTGTGGACTGGTGGAGTATGCTCAGTCGCAATCTAAGGGAATAAGACAGCTTGAAACTAGACTGAATACTTGTGGGTACTCTGTTGGGAATAAATTATTAGAATTGATCACTTTTAGAGATGGCAAGAATGCTAAGAGAGAAACGAAGATTGTGGAAATGCTACAGTTCATACACACGCAAGTTTGGAAGACGCTGTTTGGTAAAACAGCCGATGAACTGGAGAAATCGCAAGACTCTGAAGACGAGTATATGATCACCGATAATCTACCTTTGATCTCACAATTCATCTCAGTGCCTAAGGAGTTTTCACAATTGAATGTATCCGCATTCACTGCTGGTATCATTGAAGGAATTCTTGATTCTGCGTACTTCCAAGCAGAAGTCAGTGCTCATACAGTTGAATCAGAAGATCATCCATTAAGAACAGTGTTTCTTATCAAGTTCGACCACGGAGTAACAGAAAGAGAACGAGTCAGGTTCTCTAAATAAATAGTAACATAATCATCCAATTCACTCATCTATCAACAACAATCTCCAACACTAAACTTTCGAATCTGTAGGCCATTGAATGGTCCATTGAATGTAACTACTGTATCGTATCGTATTTGTATTGTACTATCAACATTAATGGAAAATGCTTACATAAGTTCTCTAAAGAGCTGTTTTCTTCCAATTTGTTGACCGAAAGATGGGAAACTTGAACAATTAAATCTTTCTTCTCTCTTTGGCAAACACAACAGGAAGGATTGATTCTCTTTAGAAGTGAATCCACATTCACATAAAACTCGTGTTTCTTGTCCTCTTCTATTAATACTTTTTTCCCCTAAAAATTTGCATCCGTTTTCCAATCCCATTAGAAAAAGCATAGAACGATGGCCATAACGATCAGAAGAGCCAGAATTACAGATGTTCAAGGCATGCAAAATGCCAATTTACACAATCTTCCTGAGAACTACCAGCTGAAATATTATATGTATCATCTATTGTCATGGCCAGAGGCATCTTTTGTCGCTACTACTACTGTTGGATTGGAGGAAGACGTCTTGAACGTTGAAGAGACAGAGGATGGGACAAAACATAAGTATAAAAAAGATCCAAAAGGTGATCCAGCTTATGTCTCCCCTAATGAGAAAATTGTTGGTTATGTGCTTGCTAAGATGGAGGACGATCCGGAAGCCGAAGATAAAACACCACATGGTCATATAACTTCATTGAGTGTGATGAGAACATATAGAAGACAAGGTATTGCAGAAAAACTGATGAGACAAGCGTTGTTTGCATTGACAGAGACGTTTAAGAGTGAATATGTCTCTTTGCATGTTAGAAAATCTAATAGAGCTGCTTTGCATCTTTATAGAGATACTCTTAAATTTGATGTATTGTCACTTGAGTCATCATATTATGCTAACGGTGAAGATGCTTATTCTATGAAGAAAGTTTTGAAGCTAGAAGAATTGTTACCTTCAACATTCCAAAAATCAGAAAAAGTGGACGATTTAGAGTCAGATCTATTAGAAGGTTTGGAAGATTAAACCTAAAGATGTAATTAATTCAAGTTTGTATAAAGTTTTTACAATTGAGAAAATATTTAGTCAAAAGGGCTATCTTATCTGTATTTTGGAAATATATATAGAAATGTTTGATTGTATTTCCTATGAAATGCATTAGTCTCATGAGTCCTCGTAATGATGTAATTCTTCATTAAAATAAGAAAGATAGAAAGAGTCATCATAATTGAAGTTCCCAATTTTTAATTGTCAGAGGTATAAAGTAAGGTAGCGTGTTTTTTTCCACATCGACAAAAAGTCTCGAGCCAAATGCACTCAAGTCATCAGGTAATTAAAAAAAAAAGGGGGGGAATGTCGAATCTAATAATGCTCAAATAATAAAACTTACAAATTTCCAATACTTTTCCAATAAAAATAATTAAAGAAAGAAAGAAAGTGAAGAAAATTTTTTGAAATTGGACTTTTTTTTTTTAAATAATTTTAAGTAAAACAAATTACCCGGAATTTATGATTTTGTTTTAGGGCTAATTCTTTTAAATAAGATAAAATAAAATAAAACACATTATAACAATAATTCAAGTCTAAAGGTGTATGTATACATAATTAGACAAACTAAAAGTCAATTATAGCAACAACAACAACAACAACAACAACAACAACATTTTGGATTTTGTTTCTTTGTAATTTTTTTTTTGCATTATCTTTTCAGGTTTGTTCTTTACGATAACTCACTTTGTCAACTTTCACTTCACTATTGATATAAGTGTAGATGTACAGTGTGATGACAGATCCTTGAATATCCAGTAATGTGAAGCTTGGTATGGAGTCAAACAAAATCTCTTCATCTTCTCCATCATCTTCACCTTTGTCTTTCTCTTCTTTTTGAGTAGTCTCGTTTATTACTGTGCTCTCTTCCTTCTCTTTCTTCTCTTTCTCTTCTGTCTTTATAGTCTCCCCAGTCACCTCTTTCTTTACATCACCATTCTTCGAGAAATCACTCTCTGCTGTTTCATCCTCTTCCACCTCAGGCCAGTCAGTAGAGAATGCACCAGTTGCACTTCCTGGATTGATAAAGAACTTTCCTTCTAGCGTATAAGCTTCAACTTTGTGAGTTCCACCCCAAATCAATACATCAACATTCATCTGTCTTGCAGCCGTTAACAGCGACAATGGGTCGCCCCGAGGAACAATGGTATATCCATTGTTGAATCCGATGCGAAGTGAGCCATGTGTTATCACTAAAGAGAGTGGTAAAGAGGAATTCTCATCAAACTCGCCTTTCACAATTTGAAAGTCTGGAGATAAGTTCTTTAGGTATTCTAAAGTAGTAGGGGATGAGGTGACGTTTCCAAGGCAAAGAACTTGTGATATCTTTCCTGGGATTAAAAGCTTCTTGAACTAAAGAAATTCTCTGGTTAGTTTTCATGTTGTATCAATTTGTTCTTGATATAATAATATAACGTACTTTGGCTGGTAGATCCTGGTGATTTGGTTGTTAGTGAAACTGATCGTAAGGCAGAAAAGGAAAAAAAAAAATGAGATTAAGAATTAACATACAATTGCCCTTGAAGGAACGTGGAGATCTCCAATAGCAAGTACGAGCATTATTAAATAAGTGAAAGGCACCCCCTATTTTGTGAATTGTGATGATTTTTGTTGTTATTAAATGTAAAATGTTATGTCTATTTTTCTTAACATTTTTTATTACAAAAGATTTAAAACAGAGATTTATAAAGAAAAAGGTGTAACAAAATTACGTATCTATTGGAAAATTTTAATGTTAGCGAAACTAATTCTCTTGAGTAGTCATTGGTAACTTATTGTGGAGGCCTTACTGTTAGCTGTGGTTGTCTCAGGGGCAAACGACACATGAAAGGCTTCATAACGGGAGGTCTAGCAAATGTTTCAAAGAGAGGCTGTTCAGGGAAAGTGGGTCTTAGATTGATGTTTCTGTTCAAATGTTGTGCTATCATATTGATACGTTCGACCGGTCCAGTCATCGCAATACAAGTGTGTAATTTATGAATCGTTTTTAGAAAGATGAGGAATCGAATTTTTTTCTTATTTATTCAATGGTTGGTAATTTTAATTTGTCATTTGAGAGATTACCCGATGACAATGAAATATTAAATAACATAAAATAAAATAAAATATTTATATATATTTACAGCTAGTGTTTGGTCATACACACACTCAGAACTAAATGATTTCATCAATCCCTCTCTCCCCCTACCTCTCTCATTATATAGCAAGCTGTTTACTCGTCTGTGCTCTCTTCAGCTTTTCTAGCTTCTTCAGCTTCTCTGATCTTCTGTCTTGCGAATTCTGCTCTAGCCTTTCTCTGCTTGGTTTCGTAATCTCTTCTTTCCAGCTCCTCAATCCACAATTTTTCCCTCAGTTTAGCCTTCTCTAACAGCTGCTCCTCTCTCGATTTCTTAGCTGCTGCAGTTTCTCTTCCATAGACCATACCACCGATGACTAACGCTGCAATGGTAAACCCTTGAAACCCAACTCTATATCTGAACCATTTCTGAGCACCGTTACGATTGCCCACCCTCAATGATTTAGCAGCAAGAATCACGGCAACACATGTAGCCAATGTTCCTAGTGGCACTAGTGGTTGCTGTTTACAATTGGCAATACATTTATCAATAAAATCGGGTTGACTTGGACATAAAACAACATTAGTAAACTAGTCTCTGTGATCCTGCCAACAAAAAAAAAACGCAATAGCAAGATTAAAGCTAAATATATCTTGAAAACTCACTCAAACCCCTGTTTCTCATCAAAACTGGAAGGAAGTCTAGTTGACATCTTTAACAGCTGCAAACTGCTTAATTGAAATAACAAGTCAGAAAGAAAGGATGGTCTAAATCAACCAAAAAAAAGCAAAAGCCCAAAAAAATAACATCCAGACACCACTGATATTATGTAATATATTACGTAAGACTATATCAATATCTCAATGGCAAAAATAATAAAAATAATAAAGAAATTACCATGGTAACAAAAACCTCAATTAACCAGCTTAACAAGTTGAAAGCGATGGCACGCGATGAAGAAATTGTTCCACAGCTGCTGGAAGGCCGCAACTCGAGTGGGTACATGCAAATTGCCACGCCAAAGTCGCCTAATTCTGATGGGTTCTCACCTCAGCAAATATACGATCTTCATGAGAACTCCATAGAACGCGAAATTAAGCAGAAGTTGACTGATGAGATTGACATCGAGATACTGTTGAAGCACAGGGAGTACAACTTGGTGCAGCGAGAAATATCTGCCGTCGAGGCACAGATGGAAACGTTACAGAGGATTCATGATGACCCTGAGTATGTGAATTATTTGGAAACTGTCATAAAGAGTGAAAAGATACAACAATCAACAACCGAACCTTTGGATACATCCTGGGTTCCCTCAATACGGAAGTCTTCGCTTCGAAAACAATCATCTGAAAATGATGTCAACTCTCCTCCAAAACAACACAGAACTTCATATGGTGGTCTAAGACCTGTTATCGATGCCCACGGGAATAAGATATGTGTTCATAAAAGAAGCGATGGTGTGATAGTAAGGATAGACTGTCCAAACTGCGGCCGTACAGACTTTGGCTCAGCACAAGGGTTTCTGAACCATGCTCGATTGGCCCATCAAATCGAATATAAAAGTCAAGATCATGCCGCATTGATGTGTGGATCTTGTCTTGAAGCTAATGAACAAGATGAGATAGGAAACAGCTCTATAAAGAAGTTGAAGCAATTAAAGTTGAACCCAGACAGAAACTTGGCACCTGGTGTGGTGATTGATGATGGGCAGCCTGTTAAAAAGAAAAGAAAATCAAGCTTGAAAACCGATGAAGGGCAAGGCTTTCTTGAAAAACTATATAAGAATAATAACCCGACTGATGATTTCAAAGAATTGGTTAATGATGTTACTACGAAGGAGATATTTGAATCAGATGATGCAGAAAATGCTGACAGTCCTGAAAATATAAACTCTTCTACAACTATGATCACGACAACTGTTAATACCAGTACAACTTCTACCACTAACACAAGCAACTCAATCTTGTTGAATAATTTCAAGAAAAATCATAATAGAAGAAAAAGTCGTGGCGGATTATCAGCTGTTACATTTGATGAATCAAGTTTTGACCAGACAAAATCATCAAACGTTACCAACTCATTAGCAGAAAACAGACCATCTTCAGCACCTTTGGAGATCGAAATACTCGCTGATAACAATGAGTCTGAAGATAGTGGAAGTGTATCGCAGTCAATTTCAGAGGATCACGATCAAAGAAACTTAACGCCTGCTCAAAGAAGAAGAGTTCCAACAATTGCTAATCCTTTGAGAACAAGAAGCCGATCAAGTCGAGAAAACTCAAGATGAAATTCTAACAATGCATATGTATATAAAAATTTTATTAATCTTACGAAATATCATGGATAATGATTTATACAATAATCAATTTGGTAGTTTTATAGTAGGCCAGCTTTCTTGAACACTTCTTCAGTTTTATCTAAACTTTCGTATTTCTTCAAGTCTTGCTCAGTTCCAAATTTCTCACCGTTAAACCAGATGGTTGGAACCCATTTCTTACCCGAGATCTCCGTAAAAGCTTTCTCTAATTCATAAGCTTCTTTCAAATCAGGGATCTTGTCTAATTCTAAAACCTCAACTTTGTCTAAAACGCCATATTTCTTGAAAATGTTCTTAGCATAAGTAGCATCAGGACACCAAGACTTCGAAATCGCGAAGAATCTGTTGTTTGTGATATAAGCCTGAGCCTTTTCTTTATTTGACACCATTGTAAAGTAATTAGTTCTTTGTGATGGTTGAATTAGTTGAAAGAGAAAAGCTCAAAGTCCCATTGTTGAGTTACCTAATTAGTCTTACTTGCCGCGACTTTTCTCGGTTATGTGCCCTCGGTTTAGAGTATCAGAAAACCTGTTGGCTGGCTATTAAAAAAGAAATGAATCATTTTTTGTGTGATTAGAGTAGGTAATTACAGATGTAGAACCAGTACATTCCATATTGCATTCCTGATGGAACTGTATAGTTCTCATTCATTTCACGTAAGCGGGTTCTTTAATTGGAGAAGTTATATTAGCTCACGTTTCAGTCATTAAATAGTTAATATTTGCACCAGCTTAATTATGAATTTGGCCGCTATCATCATGGCCCATGTATTCAGCCCGATCACGTCGTATAATATTTAATCTCTGACCAAGTTTACCCACTCATATATTTTTCTTATAGTTCTAAAGCTTCCAATAAGATAGTAAGATACTCTAATATATTATAGGAAGCACATTATCAATTTGGCATCTCAAGACCGAAGACTAAAGCAGTAGATTTGTTTTAGATTCGGCCGGTGGCGGTCTTCGGTAATGTCTTATTTCCGAACATTTGAAATTGTTCAGCCGTACATTCTATATATGTGTAATACTAAAAAAAAAAATGTTGAATACACAAATACACAAACTGATTTGATTATATTTTGAAAAGAAACAAAAAGAAAAAACAAACAAACAAACAAACAAACAAACACAAGTACAAATTAAACTGTAATATTTTTGTATCGAGCTTAACTTCAGTTCGTAGAATCCTAATATGGCCTGCTGATTGCCATTAATATCAGTATATTTTCCCTTCATCTTTCGTGTGTAATTAGCCCTCAATGAGCTGTCTCATGAGAGACATAGAATTATCAATAAGTTTGTTTTCAGCCGTTCTTTTTGACTTCATAGGCTACTGAAGTTTTTAATCTCTCCAAAAGTGGACATCTCGCTGGGATTTCCCCTTGCCCCTTGTAAGTTGAAAGTTGAACTGGGGGGACTTGTGAACTACTAGTTAAAATACAAAGGACCTAAGAATATATATATTCTCTAGAAGTCAGAATGTCTTGTCTTGTCCTTGTTTTCTACACAATACCCTTACAGTTAGAAGTCACAAGCCCGTAATCTCCACCGTGACCGACAATACCATTAAAGCCGTAGCTATTAATTAAGAAACTCGGTAGTCGGACTCTCGGCTTCTCCATTTTTACCCTTGTTAAAATCAAAACAAACACCTATGAAAATAACAGCTAAAAGTGTTCCGAATTCCACTATTTGAAAAAATTATTTCATCAATTCTTCTACAAAATCTCTCCGAATCCGAGTAATTCTAAGTTCTAACCTTCGTTGCACCTTTCATATCATCAAAACAACGTTCAAAGTCTGGTCCTTACAATTAAGGTCCACCCTCATCTCGTTTATTTTATACCAGTGTTTTTTTTGATCTGCTATCAAACAATAGCAAACAAGTGAATAGTGCCACCCCAAAATTCAAGAATATGTCCATTGACGCTCACGAAGTCCTGAATTCCAATGATACCAAACGATACGAAGGTTTTGATGAGGAGGTCGATCAAGAAGTCCAGAATTTGGCTAGACAATTAACCAATAAATCTAATTTCTCCATTCAAGATTCCCCAGCTGCTAAGGCTGAATCTGGTAACTTTTACCAAGGCCAGTCCGAAAATGAAGATGCCATTTCACGCGTCTCATCCATTGCTCCTGGTGTAAACCCAATGAGTGGTGATGCTCTAGACCCAAGATTGGACCCTAACTCTGAAGGTTTCAGTTCAAGATACTGGATTAAGAATTTTAAGAGCTTTTTGGATAAGGACCCTGAATATTACCAAGATTACTCATTAGGTATTGCCTACAAAGATTTAAGAGCATATGGTACAGCAACAGATGCCGATTACCAAACCACTGTTTTAAACATGCCTTACAAGTTTCTATCAAACGTTGCCAAGGAGGTTTTCAGCTCCAAAGAAACCAAACTTGCAAGTACTTTCGATATTCTAAAACCTATGGATGCTTTAATCAATCCGGGTGAGGTCGTTGTTGCACTAGGTAGACCTGGTTCTGGTTGTTCCACGCTATTGAAGACAATTGCTTCTAACACTCATGGTTTCAAAATTGGTGCAGAATCACAAATAACTTATAATGGTTTAACCCCAAAGGACATTAAAAAACATTACAGAGGTGAAGTTGTCTATAGTGCTGAATCTGATATTCATTTCCCTCATTTGACAGTTTGGCAAACTTTGTCATTGGCTGCGAAATTTAGAACTCCACAGAACAGAATCAAAGGTGTTACAAGAGAAGAATTTTCTGATGCTTTGACTGAAGTGTATATGGCCACCTATGGTTTGTCTCATACTAAAAACACCAAAGTTGGTAATGAATTAGTTCGTGGTGTTTCCGGTGGTGAAAGAAAAAGAGTCTCCATCGCCGAAGTTTCCTTATCTGGTGCAAGATTACAATGTTGGGATAATGCCACTAGAGGTTTAGATGCCGCAACTGCGTTAGAATTCATCAGAGCGTTGAAGACATCTGCTGATATATTAGATACCACCGCTCTAATTGCTATTTACCAATGTTCACAAGATGCTTACGACCTATTTGATAAAGTTATTGTCCTTTATGAAGGTTATCAAATTTTCTTTGGTAGAGCTGATGAAGCCAAAGATTTCTTTGTCAGAATGGGTTGGGAATGTCCTGACCGTCAGACTACTGCTGATTTCTTAACCTCCGTCACCTCTTCAAGAGAAAGGGTTGCTAGAAAAGGTTTTGAAAATAAGGTTCCAAAAACTCCAAAAGAATTTGAGGCTTACTGGAAAGCTTCTCCAGAATACGCTCAACTTAGAAATGAAATTGATGCTGAATTTAACAGAACTCAAGCAGAGAACTCTAAGGATTACATCAAGTCCGTCCATAATGCCAGACAATCGAAGCACCTAAGACCAGGTTCTTCTTATACTGTATCCTACTGGATGCAAACAAGATACTTGTTAAAACGTGAATACCAAAGAATCTGGAATGATTTAGGTTTCAACTTATTCTCTGTCATTTCCAACTCTTTAATGGCCTTGATTTTATCCTCCATCTTCTATAATCTGCAAAAAGATACAGCTTCTTTCCGTTACAGAGGCTCTGCCATGTTTTTTGCTGTCTTGTTCAATGGTTTCTCTTCATTCTTGGAAATTATGTCTCTTTTCGAAGCTAGACCTATTATTGAGAAGCATAAACAATACTCTTTATATCATCCGTCGGCCTCATCTTTCGCCTCCGTTTTGTCTCAAGTTCCGTTTAAAATCTTCACTGCCATTGCTTTTAACTTAGTTTACTACTTTATGGTGAATTTCAGAAGAGATCCTGGCCGTTTCTTTTTCTTCATTTTATTAAATTTGACTGCAACTTTCTCTATGTCGCATCTTTTCAGATTGATTGGTTCTGCTTGTAACAACTTACCTGAAGCATTAGTCCCTGCTCATGTCTTATTGCTAGCCTTGACCATCTATGTTGGTTTCACCATTCCTGTTGATTATATGTTGGGTTGGGCTAGATGGATCAACTACATTAATCCATTAGCCTATGCTTTTGAAGGTTTAATGGCCAATGAGTTCACTGGTGTGACTTACGAATGTTCTGCTTATATTCCTCAAAATCCTAACGATGTTTCAGGATTACCAACTGATTCATTTGTGTGTAATGCTGTTTCTGCTGTCACCGGTGCTACCACTGTTGATGGTGATGCTTATTTGGCTTCTGCTTACGAGTACTACAATAAAAACAAATGGAGAGATTTTGGTATCACATTAGCTTTTGCCATCTTCTTTTTGATTGTTTACTTGGTGTTTGCCGAATACAATGAATCCGCTAAACAAAAAGGTGAGGTTCTTTTGTTCCAACAGTCCACTCTAAGAAAGTTGAGAAAGCAACATGCCGAAATCAAAAATGATTTGGAGGCTGGTTCAGAAAAGGCTATCACTGCTGCTACTGAGAGTGACGATCAAAATATTGATGTGATTGAAGCAAGTAACGCTATTTTCCACTGGAGAGATGTTCATTACACCGTTAAGATCAAGTCAGAACATCGTGAAATCTTACAAGGTGTTGATGGTTGGGTTAAACCAGGCACTTTAACTGCTTTAATGGGTGCTTCTGGTGCTGGTAAAACTACCTTGTTGGATGTTTTAGCTAGTCGTGTCACTATGGGTATTGTAACTGGTAATATGTTTGTTAATGGTCGTCTAAGAGATTCTTCCTTCCAGAGATCGACTGGTTATGTTCAACAGCAAGATTTACATTTAGAAACTGCTACTGTTCGTGAAGCTTTAGCCTTCTCTGCTTACTTAAGACAACCTTACGAAGTTACTAGAGAGGAGAAAGATGCTTATGTTGAGGAAGTTATTAAAATTTTGGATATGGAAAAATACGCTGACGCCATTGTCGGTGTTGCTGGTGAAGGTTTAAACGTCGAACAAAGAAAAAGATTAACTATTGGTGTTGAATTAGCTGCTAAACCTAAATTATTATTATTCTTGGATGAGCCAACTTCTGGTTTAGATTCGCAAACCGCTTGGTCTATTTGTCAATTGATGAGAAAGCTAGCCAACCATGGTCAAGCTATCTTGTGTACCATTCATCAACCTTCCGCTATTTTGATGCAAGAGTTCGATAGATTATTGTTCTTAGCTAAAGGTGGTCGTACCATCTACTTTGGTGATTTAGGTAAAAACTGTCAAAGTTTGATTGATTATTTCGAATCTCACGGTGCCCCAAAATGTCCTCCACAAGCTAATCCTGCCGAATGGATGTTACACGTCATTGGTGCTGCTCCTGGCTCACATGCTAATCAAGATTACCACGAAGTTTGGTTAGCTTCTGAAGAACGTAAAGAGGTTCTTGCTGAACTGGACAGAATGGAAAGAGAATTAGTGTCTTTGCCATATGACACTTCCGTTGGTCTTAAAGAATTTGCTGCTCCACTATGGTTACAATACAAAGTTGTCACTAGAAGAGTGTTTGAGCAATATTTCAGAACTCCAAGTTTCGTTTGGGCTAAGCTGTTTTTAGCCGTTTCCGGTTCTATTTTCATTGGTTTCTCCTTCTTCAAAGCTGATTTGACTATTCAAGGTTTACAAAATCAAATGTTCGGTTTATTCATGTTCTTAATTACTTTCAACCCATTGTTACAACAAATTTTACCATACTTTGTTAAACAAAGAGATCTTTATGAGACTAGAGAACGTCCTTCTAAGACATTTTCATGGTTAGCTTTTATGCTTGCTCAAATCTCAGTTGAAATTCCATGGAATGCTTTCACTGGTACTTTGGCCTTCTTAGTCTTTTATTACCCAGCTGGTTTCTATAACAATGCTGCTCAAACTAGTCACACTGCTGTTGATCAAAGAGGTGCTTATGGTTGGTTCTTTGCTGTCTTATTCTTCATCTTTACAGGTTCTATGGCTCATTTGGTTATCGCTCCATTGGAGTTAGCTATGTCTGCTGGTAATTTGGCCTCTTTACTGTTCACCTTGTGTTTGACTTTCAATGGTGTTTTGGTTTCTTACCATGATCTACCAGGTTTCTGGCACTTTATGTACAGAGTTTCTCCTTTCACTTATTTCGTTGATGGATTTTTGTCAAACGCTTTGGCCCATGCAAAGGTTCACTGTGCTGAAAATGAATTCGTTACACTAAACCCTGCAGTTGAAGGACAAACTTGTGGTGAATACTTGGCTCCTTATATTAAAGCTGCTGGTACTGGTTATCTTGTTGATTCTAATGCCACTTCTGACTGTAAATTCTGTTCCCTTTCAAGCACTGATGACTTCTTAAGAATCAGTGGTTTGAGTTATGACTTGAAATGGAGAAACCTTGGTATCTTTATTGCCTTTATTTTTATCAATTGGTTCGGTGCTTTGTTATTCTACTACTTAGCAAGAGTTCCAAAGAAGAAAAACCAAGTCAAGGAGCAAGCTCAACCAAGAGAGCCAACTTCAGCTCAGTCTCTTGATGAGAAAGCCTCTTCAGTTACAAACAACTAATAGCGCAGCATCGCCATAGAGCGCTTCATTAACCTGGGATTCGCATTTAAGTACACTTTTTTTTTCTACTAATAAAGTTTCGATAACTATACGATAAGGTATATTAATATAAGTTTTTAAATATAGGCTAATGTAATATTGCAACATCTCTACAAGTTTTGCTATCGTTAAGTTGATTCATTAAGTAAGCTCATTAAATGCTAGACACGATTGTGAATCACTAGTTGCCTGTATTCAAGTTCTTTGTACCCTCCAATAAGGTCTTAGCACGGCTCAAAAGCGAATCGTGCTCTTCATCTCTTGTTCTAGCTGAAAATGGTGTCAAAGCACCAGATGTACTAGTTCTTCTTCTGTCATTTGAAACATCTTTCAACCGTCTCAATAAGTTTTCCACTAAATCCTGATCAGCTTTATCCGCAGATTTTGATCTTTCTTCCTTTGCCTTTTGTGATTGTAGTAAAACTTCCTTTTTCTTCTCATATAACTTTGCTTTTGCTTCATTCTCAAGATTCTCTGATTGCACTCTTTTGAAATCATTGACAAACTCCAGGAAGCTCTGTAGAAAAGAATTTCTGGCTGCTGGATCATTGGCATTCTCACCAAAGTATCTCATCAGATTCTTGTAATCTTTGATCAAGAAGTCATGTTGTGCCTTTAATGTTTGGCATTTACTCAAAGCCTCGGGTAATCTAGGTAAAATCTTAGTCAAAAATCTATCTTCAGGATGAAATCTCTCAGTATCACTCAAATTTCCAGACTGAATAGACTTCTCAATATTCTTCACCCTATTAACAAAAGTGATTGAGTCTTGAGATAAACTATCAATAGATATCTTAGCAGTTTCTTGTAACAAAGCGAGTTCTTCAATAAACACAAGATGCTCAGGATATGCTTTTCTAATAACCTTCTCAACATAGTGTAGAAATGTGTTTTGATTGTGATCTTTAATCAAACTTAATTTATGTAAAGATGATAGCTTGAAACCTTCAACTTGCTTTCTGTTCATAAAGTTTCCAATTTCCCTAATCAAAATGAACAAGTGCTTTAAACTCTTCGAGTTTTTTATTGACTTGACTGAATCATCAACTCTCTGAAGCTTAGATAGTAAATCATAATAATCCTTCTCATAAGTCTTGATAACTAATAATGATCGAGATCTAGATCTCCAATAATGTCTCAAGTTTATACAGAGCTCCAAATAAATACGATCATCTCTTTCTAATTCCTTCACCTTTGAAGGAGTTTCTTTACCATTCTGAAAATCCGTAATATAAGGTTTGAAACTCTTCAGCAAGTTGTTTGGTACATCACATAGATCATCCTTATTAAAAAACTCCAAAATATTAATATTCGTCAAAATATCATAATCACATTTCAAAACCTTTTTTATCAATTCGTCTTCAGAATAGTTTGCCAACACATGAAGGTTGATACCAAATTGCTGTTTTAGATCTTTTGGAAGGAAGGAAACAAGCGCGTCTTTTGGAATAACTGAGGCTGCTGTCTTCTTCTTAGATGATTCTTTGACAGTAAATAGATCCTCGACTTCCTGCAACACCCCAAGTTCTAGCAATTCTTTAGCCTTAGAAATCGTCAAGTCATTCCAAAAAGTATCCTCAATCTCATCAATCTTCTCCCAATGTAACTGCTTCAGTTTCTTTGTTGGTTTGTACAGCAGTTTGGATAATTCATCAATCTTTTTCGCTGACAGTGATGAGACAAGTTTAGACTCCGTAAGTGCTTTACTCTCCGTCACGGGTAAAGGCAAAGGCAATGAAGCGCTACTATTATTGGGCTGGCTCAGTAGCGAAGGAGGCAATGGCGGAGGAGGGGGTGGTGTATTGGATGCAACAGATTGTAAGGATAGAGGTAAAGGTGGTGCTGGTGGTATACCAGATACCTTCACTGCCTCAATCTTTGGCGAAACGTCGTTCAATCCTTTCAGAAAGTCTGGCAACGGTGGAGGTGGTGCAAAACTCGAAATTACCGAAATTGCTGAAGGTCCAGAACTCTTGGAGTCATTTGCTTTGAGGACTTGTTGCAAAAAATCCGGCAAGGAAGGCGGTGGAGGTGGTTGACTCTTTTGTCCAAGATTGTTATCAGTTGAATGTTCTGGAGCTGATTGAGACTTAGATAAGAAATCAGGAAGAGGTGGAGGGGGAATTGCGGAGGTGACCTGAGAGCTTGAACCAGATTCAGTATTGTACGGACCTGCAGTAGATAAAGGAGGAATGATAGAAGGATCGAACTTGGCATTATCTTCAATTTTAAGTTCATTAACTCTTGAGTTTGAAGGAGCATCACTTGATGGCTTGATCGCTGTGGTAGATAAGTTGCGATCTGGAAGGAAAGGATTATTCGACATATGTGGTGGGATCTCTGGTAAAGGCATATCGTTAGATGTTGAGCTTGGGTAACCATTGGAAGGCTTTGAGAAGTTTGTAGATCCAGAATAAATTGAATCCCCTTCCACAGATAAAGCAAGTCCCTGCTGTTCAACGAGAGATATTGCTGAGATCCGAGAAGAACTGTGTTCTAATAATGAAACTGATCCATTGGCATTATACTCTGATACTTTGCGGCTGAAATTTATGGGTTCCCAAGAGGATGGTTCGGTATTATGAGCATAAACACCATCATATTCATCGTTATCACTTTTTTCAACCGCATCAATGCACGCATGAGTATGGAGGTTGAACGAGGCCTTTGTCTTGTGGAGCTTTGAACATTTTGAGAGATTTGACCCCACAAGGCTCTCGATAGGACTTCTAGAACTGATAGCATGCAATAAATGTTTTGTTTGGGTGTCATGTCTCTTCGAGCTCATGTGAGATATTGGCTGATTAGTAAATGAATTGGTAGCAAAATGTTGGCTAAGCTTCAGCTTTTCATTCTTCCGCACCAGCTCTAGGTCTTTTATCCTCTTTTGTAATTGAGTTATCTCAGAGTTTTTAGAATCAATTTCTGTTTGAAGCTCTTCGTTTCTCCTCAGTATATCACCATTGGACGTATTAATTGATTCTTTCAGTAATTCAACTTGCAATCTCAGCTCTTCATTTTTCTCCTCGTGTTCCTTAGCTTCTGTCAATGCCCTCTTGGCAATATCATCGGTAGTAAGCTGGTCCATAAGCCGTAGAATTGAAGCACTTATTACACTATCTGAGTTTTCCGGTAAAACTTTAGTCGATCTGGAGATATGGTTCACGATGGATTCAACAAGTTTCAAAAGCATAGATGCTTGTGTTTGAGAGTTATCATTCAAGACCTTGTAGAACGAGTCAAATATAGCTGATAACAATCCTTGAAGCTCATTATTTGCTCTTGATTTTGACATTATTGATTTGTATATGGCATCTATAGATGTACCGCTTAAATTTAATTCATTGAGAATATCATTATCAAATACTAACTGTTCTATTTGCTTGAGTTTCCCGATCTGTTCATTTATAAGGTCGTCATTCACCTCCTTTAATTTGTAAAAAAGTTGGTAAAGTCCCGCTTCTTTGAGTTTGTAATGAATGATTCTCCGATCATTGAAAGATTCTGAACCTTCACAGATAGAGGTAATTAAAAACAATGAGCTGAGCATTAAGTCCTTCGTAGTCAAACTGGAAAAGTCAAAATGATTTTCATCCAATAAACCATCTAGAGAATAAATCCAATTCTCAAAAAGTTTTGTATCCGCACATTTATGAAAAGATTTTAATACATTATTTCTTCCCAATGGTGGAGACCAATAGCATAACAGAATCAATATATCAGTTAACAGTTTTCTGTTGTTTAATTTGGATGATTTGATCAATGTGCTAACAAGGAAGGTTGAGATGTCAATGTCTTGTGCCACTAGATCAGTGCCAATTGGAGAGTTTACAATTGTCTTGTAGCAGTTTATCAATAGGAATTCATTCTCGTTGTCTTTGTCAAGAGGCAATGACATTAAGCGAATGTGGCCATCCAGTTTCAAAAAAGTGTTAACAAAATCGTGATCTCTCAATATTTTTTCTAGTTTATGTAAATCCGATGTATCCAGCTCTCTTATTCTTGATATAAACCACTCAGGAGTGTATTTAGATGATGTATATGAGTTTCTATTGGAGCTATTGTGATCTTGGCATATTAAGGTCCATTTCCTAGTTAGCGAGAGACTTCTCAAATTCGAGACAACGTTGGGATCAAACGCTCTTCTCTCTAGTAGTATATTGAATAGCGTATTTATGATCTCCTCAGATGGTGGCTGATTCTTGTCAAAGTTCATCAGTTGATAAGCTAAATCTGACGATATTGAATGTTCTTCAGATGATTCATCCTGCCTTACGTGTATTATAGAGCGACGTATTTCCTCTGATATTCTTGAGTCTTGCAATCCAAGGCCCACCAGATTTAGGCCTAAGTCCACAATATCAGATTTTGTGTTTGAAGAAGATGATCCATGAAAAGAGTTTTCGTTACTGTGGGCATGATTTGTTGGTAGTGATTTAGAGATGACTTGTAAAGGTGACGAGCTGAAGGTCCTTGGCTGTCGCCTTTTTATGCCAGAGGGATCCATCGTGGGCAGATTATCAGCTATTGCGCCGTAGGGCGACATTTCTATCAAATTGTTAATATGAACTGTCTTTATAAAGAGGTTATCATCAACCATAGAACAAGCCGCCAACGATTAAACACCGAGCAGTATTAAACCCAAGGCACTCATTTCCGTTGATATTGGCAGCACTTGAACCACTCACTTGTTTATTTGGCTGCTTAAATGAGCTTCCACAGATAATTAGATCAGTCCAATCTCCGCTTTGTTCTCTTGTTACTTCAGTTTGTTTTGTTTTCGTTGTTTGCAGGTACGCGTATAAACACACATTACGCGAAATTTGATCACGTGATTGCTTTGTGATTATGTAATGCGATACACT
>JAJLXD010000049.1:49395-91142 GCA_030571115.1 Wickerhamomyces sp. yHMH617 | reverse complement strand
GACTTGAAGTGGAGAAAACATTGTTCACCAAATCGTCAACTGTGTGACGTTCTATAGGCTATATCGAAACTAATGTGGTAATGATTTATGAGCTCAACTCTAAAGTATTGTATCGTAAATTGTAATGTTTTTGATGGCCCGCCGCCTTCTCGCAGTTTTTAGGGGCCAAATGTCAAATAAAAAGCTCAAACTCACGAGCCTAGGCCCATTTTTTCCTTCTCGACTGTGAGCTGTTACTGTAGCAATCTACTTTGACGCCTGCGAGCTCACGCTGTTGTCGATCTCTACAGTTTCCGTTTTTGGACACAGGCAGGTAAAAAGGGCAGGAGATCAGCTCGATCTAGGCAGAACAGGAGTGGAATTGGATATTGGCTGCCGGCTGGGCGTGATTTTTGGTGAACCACTGAACAGAATAGTAAACAGAGGCTCAAAATCACAATCACCAGTGACAGAGAAATAAATAAATCAAGGCAAGAGTTGCACTTGCCGAACACGTACAACAGTGCACTACTACACGCTGAGTGAAAAGACAGTATTTTGTATTTCTCCTTCCCTTTTCTCCTTTTCTCCTCTTCTCTACTTTGGCTGTTTGCACTTACATAAAATTAATTAATTGTGTTCGCACTTCGCTGACTGTTGCTCTGATCAAACATAAGCCCATCTAAAAATTTCAAGTGATTTTACACTATTGTTTATATTGATTACCGCAGTCTTCCAAGAATCAACTCCTAAAGAACCAACTACAAACTGTCCACTCGCTTTTGCTGCGAATAAGGTCAAACAAACAACCGATATTTACTTCAAGGCTACCATTTCTTTGTCCAGATCGCGATCTGCTTGCTGATTTCCCAGATACTGAATCAGAGCCAATCACCAACCTTAGATCACATCAAAACAATAACGACTCATAAATCCAATCTACGCTTCTCTGTGTTCCTGAAATGCCTTCCACATCTGTTGCTGTTGGGTGTGCCGTTGGTATACCCTCGTTTGTCGCACTTTGCGTTGCTTTCCTCTTTTATGTGAAAACGAAGAGGAGATTTCACAGAGAAGACTTGGAATTTCATAAACATGATGATATTGATAATGTTAATAATGATCTGTCATATGACAATTTCGACGAACTGAGAGTGAAATCTGATAAACCCGCGGAATCTCCTTCTACTCATCCATCAGAGGCTTCTGAATCTGATGACGGTGGGATACATTCCACTAAGAGACAACATAGGGATGATGAGAAAGACAACGAAGCTGGAAAATCTACTCAAAATACACAAGGAAAACAAAGATATGTTCCTGCTTATAAGAAAAAGTTGAGAAGCCAAACGAATTTAAATAACTCAAGAAGTTCCTCTTTCTCCAATTTGAACAATTTAGGAGGTGGCCCTTCAACCTCATCCATAAACTCAGCCAACACGAATGAAAATTTCTATGCAAATGTCCCAGTACTTGATGATGAGACAGGAAATACATCTTCGACAAGAACATCATCAGACCTTGCGAGAACTCTACAACAACCAACTCCGTCATATGCTAAAAGACCAACCTCAAACCATTCAAAAGAACAAAGAATAAGATCTCCATCACTTTCTGCCAGTCAGATATTCACAGATGACGAACTCCAGAGTGAAAAAGAATACGATCTGAAGAATAACTATGACCATGCTAATGAACATGAAATTCAAGAGGAGGATCAGTATGAGAACGAATTTACTAATTACTCCGAGAATAAAAGAGCATACATCGAAAGTCTAAGGCCAAAGGTGAACTAGCGGTTTCTCTGCTATACTAACATTTTACAAAGAACTCATGCATTATGTATCTATTTTTCTTTCTCCAACCTTTAGGAAGTTGTCATATTATTTTTTTTTTGCTTTCAACCTGTTGAGCAGTTATTTTTTAGATTACATTACGAACCTGTCAATCTCTTGAGCTACAAGTAGTCTTCAACAGTATGATTTCTTTTCTTTTCTCTATATACATCAAGCTTGCATGCCTCCTCATAATCAAAGAGAATTTGATCATTTGGATTCATATATATACATGTTAATTTCGTCATTTGATCAAACTGCAAAATCAACAGTCTTATCATCCAATAAGTCATACTCTTTGCCATCAACTGTCAATGACCATTGATGTATCAAAAAATCACTTAGTCTATCATCTCTATCGGCAACCAATGTTATCGTGCCCGAATTTTTTGTACCTTTGACGGTGAATTTAATATCAACAACACCTTTGACCTGGTTCAGTTGACCACTGATCCAAGGGAACACCGTAGCAAAATCAATTTGATCACCAAGTAATTCCCTTGATATTTTAGATCTTCTCAAGAAATGTAATGTTGTTGTAACAATTGGAGAATTGGTTTTTTCATAATTAAAGATAACAACAGTAGCAACACCCATCAAGGCCCAGAATAGTACAAATTGAATACGGTTTCTGTTCACATCCTTCAAAGGATTAGGCAGCTCTCTATCAACAGTCACTGGTCCCTTTGAATGAGGATGTAGTGGGGTTGTGGATGTTGTCGTTGATTGTAGTCTAGTAAACTTCGAGCTGGAAACTCTCAAGCTTCTCGCTATCTGAGAGCTCACCAAGCTGTTTCTTGCTAAAGCCGAGCGTAATGCTGTGCTCATAAGCATCTTCAGTGTTGGAGTAGTAGTATTTCAAAACTAATTAATTGATGAAAAGAGTATTTGTATGTGTTTGTTTAAAAGGAACAATTTTTTCAGCTCTTCAGCCATCGCTTCTATGCAACGGTATGTCCCCGCTAAACTTACTGACGTTTATCACTGAGAATCCCACCTAGTGAAAGGAATTCGATATGGCCACGGTGAAGCACTATAGGCAAAATGGCAAAATATGAAGAATGATGAATTTCCACAAAAACCCATTAAAAGCAACGCTTTAACGACTTCTTTGAAGATGGGTTTGGTGAGTGTTTTATCAGCCTGCGGAACACTTCCTCATAATGAAACTAACATTGTTCTGACAGATCGGCAAAGCTGTGCACTATTCATTTGACCTCCTTCTTGTTTCTACTATTTTGGCTGGTATAAAGAGAAATACTGGTTTAACACCAAAGACTGATTTCATAGGGAACAAAGACATAGAATCATATACTAAAAAGTATTTCGATGCTGGGGAATTCGTATATGATTCTGCAGTAGGTGTTTTGAACTCATCTTCTTATTTTGAGAGAAAATGATTAATTTCAATTGAGTAATTCTTTATTGAGAATTAGGAATTCAGGATTCCATATTTATTGATCTGTTACAATAGATAATAATAGTCTACTTTGCTGCAGCGCTCTATTCGGTTTTATATAAAGTTTTACAGTGGTAGGGATTATAAACCACTCTTGCTATTAACGTTCGTTAATATTTATAGTTAATTTTCCCCTTGTGTCATATTATACGTTCATTAAATATTAGGAAATGTAGAGCAAACGCGCATTCACGATGGATTGAAAGGTAAGCCATTAGCGAATCCACCAAGATCTTTCAAGTTATCTTCCAATTCCTCAAGATCAAGATCATCTTCGCCTTCTAATGCATTGTAGTACAACCCTTTTACATCAGTTCCCAATGTCGCATTATTCTTACCATTCTTTGAATGGAGGTGTGAATTAGATAGTCTTCGACTACTGCCATTGATTGGATTATTTGGAGTAGTATTCACAACCTGCGACAAGCTTCTCATTGTCTCCCAAAAATCCAATTCATCATCCAAGTCTTCATGGTTAAAAGGGTTGTTAGGGTGATGCTGGTAACTCTGTTGATATGAGAGATTTTTCCTGCGACTATTATTGCTTGAGTTTGACATCCTTCTTCTTTTAGAAGAAGTCGTTTGGTAAGTATGGTTCGTTGAAGGATTCAATAATGTAGTCAAGTCATTATCATCAGATACAAAATTAGAACTCCCTAGATGTGGTTGAACCATTGGAGGGAGATAATTGAAGTGAGAGTATCTGTTTGGAGGAACTATATCTTGATCTGTGTTTGTGTTATGGGCCCCTGATATATTGGATGCCGAATCTTCTGGAGACCCAGCTTTAGAATTGGTTTGAGAATAATGATGATGAATATGCTGGTGAATGGATATTTTTAGGTTATATTTTTTGGCATTCTCTATCAAGTTTTTGGCTAGTTCAGAATTAGAAATAGAACCATTAGAAACAGTTAACCCAGATGTATCTTTCAAAGTGTATTTCCAATCCATTTCAGTAGAACTTGGTTTGGGAGATTCAGTGGCAACATTACTACTGCCACTAGTAATACCTGCGTATGACGGTGAGCCAACTCCTGTCAAGGAGACTTGGCCATTGTATCGCGCATTTTGAGTGTGTAGGCTTGCGTGTTGGCTGCCTGAAGATGGAAGTTGTACGCCACTTAGTGACTGTGCTGGAGTATGCGAATGCAGTTGCTGGGACGTTTGTAAATGTTTATGTTCTGGGATGTCATTATTTTGGGTTTTTTGGCTCTTTTGACGTTTTGCAGGTTTCTCAATTAAAACGCCAGGCTCCTCATTTGATGCTGATTTCTTGGACTTTTTCTCCTTCTTAGGAACTGTTTTATCCTTCTCTTCTTTCTTTACTACTTGTAAAGTTGCACTTATCTCATCCAGTTTGGACAATCCACCTTCAATCGAGTCTATTTCCCTCTTCAACTCTTCGTGCACTTTACCTCTCACAACATCAGTAACAAGTTTTCTCCATCTGTTTCTACAAGTCAAACTTGGTCGACTCTCCATTTCCATTGAGATCGTTCTCCATTTTGTTCCGTAATTTTTGACTTTTCTAATCAAACTTAAATCCTCTTCCAATGACCAAGCTCTTAAACGATCTTTTGTATTTGGATCCAACACCTCGATGTATCTTTTTGCACATTGGTCATCAGTTCTCCCAGGTATCTCCAATGATATTTTCTGCCACGAAAAGCCATGTTTTTTGACAGTAGCAATCAATAGATCATCTTCTTCAGAAGTCCATTTACCTTTCTTTAAATTCGGGTCTAGAGAATTTGTCCATCTCTTTCGGCAATCTTTTGGCTTCCTCGTTTGTAAAATATCACTAAGTTCTTCCCAATTGATATCATTGGCTATTTTGGAGGACTCACTAGCATATTGTGGTGTTGTTAGAGTATTTATGCCATCAACAAGACCAAGCTGTTTTAACTTCGTATCAACTAAATCGCTCAGTTTTGCATCCTCCTCTTTCGTCCACGCTTTGCGAGCTTCCCGTCTAAAAGTAGTGTATCCCAGTGACTCTGTAATATCAAGAGGATTGAAGTGGACATTCTTCTTTTTGTCAGTCTCCATGATGTGATGAGAAGCGATTATATGATAAGACGAAAGGACTTTAAAAGGTTGAAAGGTGAGGTAGAAGAGCCCTCAAAAAATCACAAAAATTAACAGCAAAAAGCTTCAGTCCAAACCGAGCAAGGGGATAAAGTAAACAACGAGGTAAATAAAGATCAAAGTAACAATGAAAGAGTCACATGAATGTGCTTCTTTATTGGCCTTTGGGAAAAAGAAAATCTTGTCTGGTACGGGAAGTATTTGTCACGTGATAATCACGTGATTGTAAATAAATGATGGTTTAAGGCTAAATAAGAATACACAAGGCTAAAACAGGATATCACCTCTCGCAAAGTTGAGGAATCCAGTGTACTCATCACAGTGAGTGCGTGCACGTCTGTCCTCAGCTTCTGGAAGCCATTTTCTCATGTTTTCGATTCTTCTGGAGCTTGCAGGATGAGTTGATAGAAACTCAACTGATGCCGGGCCACCAGAAGTTTTTTCATAGTTTGACATTCTTTCCCAGAGCTTGGTGGATTCGTGAGGATCAAAACATGCTTCAGACATTAGCATTAGTCCAATGTAGTCTGCCTCAGTCTCCATCTCCCTCGAAGCAGGCATCTTAAACACTGCATTAACAATCAACGAGTTCAACAGATCAGCACCAGTAATGGTGTACAAGACCAACCCAATTATACCATATATTGGAGTCTTGGAGAGGTTTTCACTAGTATGTCTTGCCAACTGATGTGCATACTCGTGAGACAAAACAGTCGCAAGACCGTCGTCATTAGCACATATAGGTAAGATGGAACTATAGACAAATACCTTTCCACTGGGTAAGACGAATGCATTTGGAGGAGCATTAGGATCGTTTATGATATGAATTTTCCAATCAACATCATGCTCTTTCTCAGGACTCACTTTCAATATCTTTTCAAAAACCCTCTTTACCCTAATGACTTGAGGATGGTAGTCCGGTAGCAATTTATTTCTGTTCTCACTTAACAATTGGTTATATGTATAATCCCCGATTCTCTTCTCAAAGCTCTTACTGATCCAAATGAAACGGCTTCTACCAGATACAGGGGCTTCCTCTAGATGGGTGACATAGAAAACACCGCAAACAAGCAAGAACCCGCCTCCATACTTTCTAAAGTTTGGATTATTCAAGATGTTGGAGTTCGATACTTGATTGTTAAACTTTCTATAAGTGGCGTAGTTTCTTATGGATCTTGCACCAAATTGAGGATGGGAAGACTTGGTAAATACTTTAGCGTGGGGACTGATCCTGCTCTTGAGCGAATTTCTAATACAGTTCAATGAATTCATTATTCGATGGTTTTATTCTTCGATGAGTTTGTTGCGGAGTTTCCAGTTTCCCATATTCCTGCGGCAAAAAAAAATAAAAAAAAAAAATAAACTAATCTCCATTAATCTAATTTCTTCTTTATTAGCTATATTGGCATTACCTGTATTGATAACAATACAAACAAAATGGCAAAGGCAGAGTTCGGTACACCGAAATTCATTTCAAACCAAATGAAAGCAAAAGGTCTTCAAAAGTTAAAGTGGTACTGTCAGGTCTGCGAGAAACAGTGCAGAGATGATAATGGGTTCAAATGTCATGTCAGAAGTGAAACACATCTAAGGAAAATCAAAAGCGTGGGAACTAAAGACATAGAGAACTTCTCTAAACAATTCAAAGACTATTTCGTATCGAACTTGAAGAGTTTCCATGGAGAAAAAGCTATAAATGCTAACAGGTTTTACAATCAGTTGATCCAACAGAAAGATCATGTGCATCTTAACGCAACTAAATGGTCATCTGTATCAAAATTTATACAAGATTTGGCACAGCAAGGAATCATACATGTTAAAGTCGTAGATGAGTCTGATACAAGTATTAATGGCTTGGAAATATCATATATCAATAACTCTGGCGATGAAATCATGAGGAAAACACTATTGAAGAAAAAGAATGCAGTTGACAAAAATGAAGGGCTTGTGGGGCAAAAACTACTGGAGGAACAGATCAAAAGAGGACAAAAGGAATTGAAAGAAAAAGAAGAAGAAGAACAGGAGGATGAAACCCTCATCATCAAATCTGATAAACCTATAAAAATACAACTCAGCACTAAACCAACTCTAAAAAAAACCAATGCATTTAAAATAACGAAACCAAACCCACTACGACCAAACCCTTTGAAACCTAATCCTCTCAAGTGAGTGGATCATAACTAGTAACCCCATATTCTTTCCAGTTTTGCTTATCCAGTCTACTGACAACTTTACCAACATAATTTTGTTCCATATATCGAATGGTTTGTGGCTGTACATCAATCCCATTCAAAATGAACATACTAAGGTTCCTCACTTTCACAAAGTCCAAAAGTTTGTATCCTGATATTCCAGAGTTGAAAGAAAGATCAAGGACTTTCAATTTATCAAAAGTGTTCAGTTTTTGTATAGCTTTTGTAAATAAAGTTAAAGAGTGGTCAGAGAAATCCGTTGCTTGATTCAAATAAAGGATTTCCAAATTTGGACATAATGTTATGAATTGCTCATAATCAAACGCTCCTGCTATAAATGATGACATTCTTAGAATTTCTGTAGGATGTATGATGTTGGAACAGAATCCAATAGAAAGCTGTTTCAAATTAGTTCCACAAACTCGCAATAGCTTTACCAATCCACGGAATGTGATAGACGATCCAGTCAAGTCCAATATCGATAAATTTTCAAACATCTTGGAAAGATAGAATGAATCAACTAGACTTAAGTTCTCTTGATATTCGATTTTCTTCTCTCTTAATGCAAACTTCTTTAGCAATGGGAATTCTAAAAGATCATGATTCTTGAAAAAATGTCGAAGATCAAAATCATCATTGTTTTCAAATACTAAACTTTCAAGTTTAGCGAAGTTGATTAAAAAGTTGAAGTTGCCATTTCTTTGGTTTAATGATTGGAAATTACAACCAACTATAGTCAACGATTTCAGATTTGGTAACAATGATGTCTGCTGGAAAAAGAAATGGAATGGTAAGTGCTGTTTCTTCTTTTTATTGCCGACAATGTAAAGAGTTCTCAAATTTTTGAAAGGTTCCGTAGGAGGCTGATATGATGAAGGAATCCCCTGTATAGAGTTAGAAAGTGCCGGTATTAGTTGAAGGTATTCTAGATTTGGAAGCAGTGAGAGTAAAGTTTCTTCATACGTGGGTACATAGGAACATTGCAAATTTAGTGATTTCAAGGATTCTAAGCAATTCTTTGCCTTTGGGCTTCTTTGAATGATGTCAACTATTTGTTCCATTGTGGTATCGATGAATCTCAAAGTGAATAGTTTCGAGATTGATAGTCCAGCTTTGATTAAAATGTAAAGTAAAACTTGTTTCTCTTCTTGTCTTCTCACATTCTCAACTTCAAACTTCTCAATCACTTTCAGTGAACTAGCTTGTTTAGAAATCATGATCGTTTCAAAACAACTCTTTATCTCTTTTAGTCCAATTAGTTGGGTCAATCTAATACTGTTATATAGCGACATTCTACTCACGTGAGACTTCCAAGCTTTTGAAACCCTTGAGCAATAGATTATTTGTTTCAGTGTCAACAGTCTCAAAATCCGTTCACTGATTTCGAATGGAAGAATATTGATAAAATCTAGTCCGTTGAGTCCCTGCTTTGTTCTCTTTCTATTGTTTGATGGTAAAGTTATTAGAGCAGGTCTCTTATTTATCCTAGTCTTCTCTTCTTTTGCTTTCTGTTCGGCGAATATTTTGGTTTTCAGTTGACTTCTCTTGAGCTTCAATAATTCAATCATCTCTTTATTGATCTTCAAATTGTATTTCTCAGCACCCTCATTTAACTTGAGTATTCCTGACACGTAAACATCAAAAGCTTGTCTATCTTGTTTCATTATTTGATGAATTTTACCAGATCTTAAATACCCTTTAACGCTATAGGGCTCGATCTTGATGATCTGTTCACTATCTTTCAGCGCCTCCTCAAATCGTTTTAGTTTCTCAAGGGTAGCAGCTCTATTATCCAGCAAAAGAACTAATTTTGGATGGTATAGCTTGTCGTTTGGGCCAAGGTATGATGGTCTCGCTGTCAACTTGTAGCTTACTCTGAGTCTTGCGATGGTTCGCTGGTCCAACGAGGTAGCGTAGTCCACAGCACGAGTAAACAATCTCAGACACTCGTCAAACATCTGGTGCTTGAACTGGCCGGCAGCGACATCCAAGACCTTCGCGACCAGGTCATCGGTGGCCTTACTCATAGAGTCATACTCCATCCATGTAGTTAGTGGTTGAAAGGTAAACAATATTATCAAAATATTAAATATGTGCAATTTCCCGATTTGTGCAATTGCAGATTTAAGAGAAGCTTTGTTTTTTCGCAAACCTGCAAAACTGCAAAACTGTGTTGCGCAAAACACAAAAAAAGTCTAAATTAAGGCAGAGAGAAGTTCTCAGACAAGACAAGAGCTGTCTACTGCTGTCCAATTCTCAAGTGCCTCAATTCCTCACTCACACTTTAGAGTTTATTAATTGATTATTGAATAGTGAATACTCTGGGGTTTAACAATTTATTTATTCACATTTGCTCAATCTATTTATATTTATAGTGTGGTTCCACAAATTAACTCCAGCCTTCTTAAGGGCTTAAAATAAACAACTCATCAACACACGGTGAAAGTGAAAGTGAAAACACAACACACATAAAACATATATAAAAAATCTACACTTTTTGCCCGCAACTGGCTTCTTGCTATTTGTGTACAGAAGCTATGAACTCTTCGAAACAGTCGCTGCCGCTCGGTAGCCCCAATTTCACTCATAAACATCACAAGCTATTGTTAAACATCCTCACCATTCTGGGTTTTCTCCTGTCGCTTTTGGTGGTACTTTCTGCTTCAAAAGAACCAATTGGTGCTGACACTCCTCAGTGTAGGTCCATATACATGTACCCATCCTATGCCAAGGTCACAGGATTCGATACCACTCATACAAAACTCGCTTTGAAATACAATTTATACCTCTACAGAGAACAAGAGAAGGACCAGATACTTGATGAAAACAACGAGCTGGTGCAGTTGGATGGTATTCCTGTGCTATTCATTCCTGGAAACGCTGGTAGTTACAAGCAGGTCAGATCAATAGCTGCTGAAACCTCGAACGTCTATTTTTATAATAAAGATAAGTTGGCATACAAAAACAAAAACTTTGATTTCTTCTCTGCTCATTTCAATGAGGATTTTACCGCTTTCCATGGAAGAACAATGCTTGATCAAGCAGAATACTTGAATGAGGCTATTAAATTTATATTATCTCTATACTCAACATCCCCAAACCCTCCAACATCTGTCATAATAATTGGGCATTCAATGGGTGGTGTGGTGAGTAGAGTAATGCTTACTTTGCCAAATTATTTGGAAGGCTCCGTCAATACTATAGTTACCCTTGCTGCCCCTCATGCTGCAGCTCCAGCAACTTTTGATGGTGACATAATGCAAACTTATGCTGCAGTTGATAAGTTTTGGAGAGCAGGTTTGTATGATGCTGAACCATCAATAGCTAAGACGAGGCTCAAGGATGTTTCTATAGTATCCATCACTGGAGGATTATCAGATACTATTCTTCCAGCAGATTATACCACTTTGGCAGGTTTGGTTCCTCCAACTCATGGATTCACAGTTTATACGACTGGTATTCCTGGTGTTTGGACACCGATTGATCATTTAGCGATAGTTTGGTGTGATCAGTTCAGAAAGGTCTTAGCCTCTAGTTTATTCCAGGTTGTTGATCCGAGTGTACCTACTAGAACAAAACCTCTTCATGAAAGACTTAATATATTTGAAGAGATTTTACAGTCTGGCTTAGAAGTCAACCATTCAAGAAATCTACGAATTTCAGGTAACGAAACAACATTGAGTTTAAAACTTCAAAAAGATCAGATTCAAGTGGAAGATCAGCACTCTCTAACGTTCGTGAAACCAACTACGAAATTTCATCTTTTCCCTGTTTCTGATACGAATGAATCATCTTTTGCGTTTTTATCCTCTGAAAAACCATTGGCATTCGATAATGACTTTAACAAATCTTCTTTATTGCTATGCAGGAAGCATTTTCTATCTAAAGGTCATCGATCATTGTCAAGGATTGGTGAGGACGATGAAACTGAGTTTGAGTGCATTGATGCTGTACCTCTCTTAACCACAGTCCCTAATTCATCTTCTAACTCTTTACAGGATTCCTCTCTAGGTGGACATTATTCTCCATATTATGCTTCAGTGCTAAGCTCAGATATGTTGAGTGACTACACTTACATAATGTTCCGCGAGCCTCAAGGTGCAACCCCAGCAAAATATTTCTCATCTTTGTCGCTGAGAACATCTTCAAATCATTCACTTGAATTCAAAGCTTCAACATTAGATCTATTCCTGGGAGCTTCCCTGCAAACACTGTCATCAAGACCATTGACTACAAAATCAGCATCCATTAATTCAGAAAGCTCATTGACGACTGAAATCACAATTACGAATGCTTGGAGTAGTTTATTGAGCTACAAGGTTCAAGTTTTCGTTAAAGATGATGATCCAGTCTTCAAACCATTCCTAAGGCAGTGGATCGAAGATCCAATCGAATCCAAATGGCATATTGGCCTCGACAATCCAAAAAGTGTTTCGTTTCATGGAATTTCGCCTTACACTCCTTATCGCCTATCCTCTAATCCTCTCCATTTACAAATATGGTATCCACATACAGCTACAGAGATAACAATCACTATTAAAGTTAACCTATTCGAAAGTTTGAAACTGTTGGTTGTGAGGTATAGACTAGCTGTTGCATCCTTCCCCGTTTTTGTCATCACTTTGGTTTTATTGATTCAATTCACTAAGTTTTACAATACTGGGCTTTTCATAACATTTGA
Organism: Wickerhamomyces sp. yHMH617; assembly: GCA_030571115.1. Lineage (NCBI taxonomy): Eukaryota > Fungi > Ascomycota > Saccharomycetes > Phaffomycetales > Wickerhamomycetaceae > Wickerhamomyces > Wickerhamomyces sp. yHMH617. The sequence continues at coordinate 78,908 of JAJLXD010000049.1, read as the reverse complement.
AGATGGATTGACCGTATTGGCTTCCAAGACTTTATTGATATCAATAATTCTATCGATATTAACACCATTGGCTAGTGGTCCAATATTCCATTGGGCATTTTATCTGTTTGATCCAATTGGCAAGACTAATCCACATGAACTAGCCAAGGCTTCAGTCAATCCTTATTTCTTAGGCCTTCAAGAAAACTTCTTATTTTTCTTGGGTCCGCTATTCTATATAATTTCCTTGGCTGCAGTGCATCTGGTGTCTATTATCTCCAACTTAATATTATCGCTTTGTCCTTATCTACAACTCACATTACGGAAATTTTTGAAATCAAATAACAATGCCATCCTCAATGATTTTGAGGCAACGACAATAACAGTTCTTAGTAGAACTATAAAGACAAGAAGATTGGTAGGCTCAATTTTGTTGGTTGCATTTGTTATGTTCTATATACCTTATCAGTTCGCATATATCGTCATTACTTTGGTCCAGGTCACCGTTGCTATTAGAGCACATTTGAATGCATCAAAAACTCCTGATATGAAAGAGAAGGTTGATTATAAACGAATCAATTTGAAAAATTTCAACCTGTCAATCATGCTCCTAATGATTTGGCTGATTCCAGTGAACGTTCCTGTTTTAGTTGTATTCTTTCATAACTTTGCTGTGAGATGGGAAACACCATTTTCATCACATCATAATATTTTGGCAATCTTGCCTATAATCCTATTTGTGACCAAAAATGTCCAAGGTGAATTCCCATTACAATCACAGGTCAAATCGCAAAAGAAAATCACTGCCTTAATCCTATCCTACTTTGCATTTTTTTCATTGATATATGGTGTTCGACACTTATACTGGCTACACTATCTGTTCAATTTTTTGAGCGCTTGGTTGTTCCTGATATCATTTTGGAAATGATCACTCCAGCCACTTTTTTACTGAATCTTCAATTTAATATGTCATCTTATTGTACATTGCAAAACATAGAATCATAGAACTCCTAATACACATCGCTTGAGCAACCTTATGTACGCGATATTTGATGGATAGTTCTGGAGATGAATTGAGCATCATCATCATTGAAATCTTCATCGTCATCACGAGCTGTGTTATACCAAAAGTGGCGTGTTTCTCCTTCGTCAGCTAAAGATGGGGTATATAACTGAGCATTTAATTCAGAATCATTGAATTTTTCTGACACGGCATCACCTTTTACTGTTCTCTCAGTTGAATAAAAACTTGATCCTTTCAAACTGGTTGGTGTGATAAGAATAGATCCAGAAGAAGTTGGTGCTTTTGTATTATTAGCACTAGCAGCCCACATTGATGATAAAGGTAGTGATAGGGCAACAAGTAATGTTGCTATTGCTGATACTGGAATATATGTCAATGCGTCAACAGAATAACTGATGATTAGTATAGCAGACGGTATAATCATTGATTGTGATGTCATAATGAGCAAGATGTGAAATCCATCAAATTGTTTGAGACCTAGGTATCTTCTTGATTTTATAGCTAAAACTAACTTAGCAATTAGCAGAACACTCATAAAGTTGATTGAAGATGCAAAAAGAATTTCTTTTGCATCAAATGCTCTTGAATAGTATTCTTCGTTAGGGTTTTTGGAGATTATAACTAGCTGGACACAGTTATATAAGTCTAGCCCAACAACAGCAAGCGCAATGGTAATGGTCACTCCAATGATGATAATTCCATAATGTTTTCTAGAAGAAGGGGTCTGGAACATGGTATGAACCTGGAAGACTAAGGAGCACTCAATAAACAATCTCAAAAAGAAAGCCATGAAAGTGGCAGTATTTGAAACATTTTTATCTGTTTCTGATATAAGTTCTGGGAAACCTGTGAGTTTAAAAGTTAATGTGCCATAACTTCCAAGTAAATATCCTAAGTATAGAGCAGAATGCAAGATCACAAAAAATAAACAGAGTTGGTTTAAGATGAAAACCGGAGTTTTTCTCTTCTGTGAAACCATGAAAAGTCCTAGCATGGCTAAAGCTGCTGCACCAATTCTGACACCAAATATCACTGTTGCTTGTAACAGTAATAGAACTATGTCATCTAAATCTCCCAGTGATACCTCATAGACACCGTAAATCGAAGTTATATTAAGTGGCTCCTGGCTTGGAACAAAATCAAAAGGTAAACCGTAATCTTCGTAACTCATCTTTATGTCAAGAAAGCTCCATAAAAGGAACAAAAAAAATATTTGGAAATATCCTTTCTTTATAGATCTTGGTATGGTAACCTCTCTGAGTGAAACAAGTTGCCTGAAAAGGCACGAACAATATGCACATATAATTTTCAAAAACGTCTGCTTCAATTATGTGTATCAAACTATTGTTGTAGATATTCCAATTTCCTAATTTGGATGACACAATGGAAGGTCAAGAAGATAAACCATTAGCCTCAAAAAGCTGCAAAATGGTGATCTAGCGGCAAATTCAACGGTGTTTGTCTTCAATCTCATGGAAATACCATCAATCGCACTGTTCATCTTGAGTCAGGTTAATTGCCAAGTATTGCAATTAGGAATAACTTACGTCTGATCAAATAAATATCTACTGCCTTGAAATCATATTATCTTCTAAGCACTCCCCAACTCAGATATATGACTGGAAATTATCATTTTGTTATGAGCTGATTTAGCATTATCAAGCTCAGCAGATTTGCTTCAGATAGAAATAACCTTAGATTTTCAATCAAATGAGAAATATAGAATAGTTGGTCTTTTTTAATGTAGATCTTTTGCTTGCAAAATTATTGTGCTAAAAAATGATTATTATTACTTATTATAATTATTTATTATTATGGCATGTTAGTTTTACAAAATTGAATAATTAAAATATAATTTGCTGTAAGTGCATTGACTATTGTTGCTCAATTGCAATTTAATTCCCTTGAATTGATCAAAACATGATTCTCTTCTGTATGATGGGAAGCTTTATCACTAATTGAAGCCTAAAGGTATTTAAAGAAATTCACTGAAGTGATAACTGAACCTCTTCTCATTTCCTTGAAGTTGCAAAGTCTTGTAATATTTGTGCTGATGTGTTTAGCAAGGATCTCGAGTGCCATCAAGTAGTTTATCTACATATATATTTATATGTGATTGCTTGACCGTGACCGTGTGAATCAATATAAGTTTTAACGATTGGCCTCAATAAGTTTTGCTTAGCGCACTTGACAGGTTGACTGAACAGCAGTATATCTACAAAACAGTTCATTGGCCTCTGCTCTCACAGATATGAGTTGAAGCTCTCTTCACTCATATATAACATTACAGTAGTCCCTTGTATCCAGAATATACAAATGTCAACACAGTTACAGAAAGCCATGAGTAGTCACAAATTTGTATAGCTCTGCTTGATTGAGAACAGGCATCAGTTTCGAAAAGTAGATCAAGTGAAATTATTATCCATACCACATGAGATCTCATCAAATAATCAACAAACTGGAGCTCAAATAACTTATCAAACACTTCTTTAGGTTCATTCTTGAATACTTTGTGCAATACCCACACTCGCAGTAGAAACACCACAGTGAATAGCATATTTAATAGTCGTCCCATCAGGGGTATGACAACTTTAGGAGCATAGTATAGAAAGCTTTTCATTTCTTCCTCGACTAGTTCACCAGCTTCCCATTCCAAAATGACAGAAACTCCAACTTCAAATGCTATCACAAAGGCACATAAACAGAGTAATATGTTGAGTAACTTGTTTTCTAGTCGACTGTTGTAATTGCTGGCTGAGTCATCCTCTTTTGAAAGCTGTATTCTTCCTTGATTCCACATCTTGTTGATAAGAGGCAGTTGTATCTCAGTGATGATTGTGACAGATGAATTGCGGAGTTCATGTTGTTTTTCATATACTGAAGTTTCAATCAATTGATCATTGTTTGCTATGGTATAGGATTCACTCAGCTGGTGTTTCTCTATGTCAGACATGAGGAGAACTGAAGAGCCAGCTTATTAGAGAAATATAAGGAATTGGAAATCTAAACGTTTATTTAAAGAAAGTGAACTTCGAAGAGCACATCTTGGTTCCAAGTGAGAACTATTAACTTTATATAACAAGTGAGAATAATCACTTCAAAGTTCTTGAGAAACGTGCTCAACAGTAGTATGCACATATTTATTACAAATTGCAGAAAGTGCCGGGAAGTCGGGACTGAGACAAGTGAAAAGTGCTGCGCAAACAATACTCCTTTGCGGAGTTTTAGTTTTTGTACAAATACTGCCAAATAATCCCACAAATGAAGTCTAAAAACTCAATTCAGCAGCAACTTCGATTGAAAAGCTTTATGCAGTTTGAATTCAAGTAATCAGTACTTCTTTGTAGTGTAACTTTACTATTTTTAACTTGTAAGTTGTAAGTTGTAAGTTGTAAGTGATAAGTGATAAGTATATATCAGTAATCAGCCTCAGCACATTGGCTCTTGTCCATTGAAGGTTCTAAATATACATTATACATTATACATTGTTCACACATATATTACAGTTGATGGCAACATCTACGCAGATATCAGCATGGCGTGGGCGCATCGCCCTGTTAAAATTGCTCGTTAGTCGCTAGAACTGCTACTAGCAGTAGGTAGCAGCTAGTCTGCGTCGTTAGATTCGCTCGCTAATGCCTGTATTTGTTCCCATGATTCCCAAGCCCCCAACTTTATTTTTATCTTCTACTTTGTTTTACTTAAAATTGTTGTAATTGTGTAATTGTGGAAAGTGTGAATCCATAATTCATCGTCATAATTCATCGTCATAATTCATCGTCGCTTTTTAGTTTTTTATACACGCCAATACCAAGTAATTCAATTACAAGCTTACAGATCTTCTCTTTTTCAAGCTATGAGGTTGTGTATTTGACGAATGATCTGCGTTCTGCAATGCCTCAAAATCTCACAAATAGGTTACCATGCAGCCAAGAGGCCCTAACGCCTCTCTATTCTATAATGACCGTATACTTATAATGTAGGCGTAGACTGTTAGTGGTGACTGGTGAAGTGGTGAGTTTGGCTATTGAGAGTGAGTATTGACTGCTGATAGAGACACATGTCAAGTGAACAGTACTGTGACTTCATCAGAACATTACTACATTAATTAATACATACTAATGCCCTTTTGAGTTAAATGTTCAGATTCAGATTCAGATTCAGATTCATACTAATATATAGACTATGTACTAGTGAATAAGTTTCCTACAAACTTAATTTTTAGGCGCGTTTGCGACTTATATTAACTTATTTTTAGTACCTCGTGTGACATGAATTCAAAATTTTACAGCACCTGAAAGTTTGGATCTCATCTTATTCACTCACTTTGAATAATGTATGTACAGTGCATTCACTAATTAAGAAATTTGAGTGAGTATTGTTTCCTATAATCTGCCAACTGCATCTTCCATATATATAAACTATGAAGCTTTCAAGTGCAAATATTTGTGGAAACTAGAAGTTATACGTCGTCAACATGAGAAATATCGGTTAATTGGACTAGTTACAATACAAAACCATCATTAAAAACATCATAAATTATAACTTTTGAGTTGAACGTAGCACCAGCTTATAACTGACTGCGATTGAACTATGGTTTCAACTATAATTAGATTAAATAGATATTGACAAATCCAAGCTGGACAATAGATTTTGGTCAACCTTTTTCTTTTTTTTTTTTTGTCCAACTTCAGCTCACAGCATCAAGCTATGAAGTGGAACACATGAATCATTAATCATTAAACAAAGACAAAATACCTTTTACCAACACCTCCACCCATTTCATAACAACTCAATAAAACTGTCTAATTTGAACCATGTCAGCAAAGCTAACAGATTTGCTCAAATTCTTCTCTTTGTCTGTGACACTAAAGTTCTCAGCAAAATATCTTTCGAAATTTAGAGGACCATTAGAAGTGCGGTTTTTTAATATAGGTTTCGGATGGGAAAACTTTTCATTAATAGTGGCAGCGCAACATTCATCATAATCATCCAGAAATATGATTGTTTTATCGTCATCATCGTCATGTTTATCATTATGGTCACCTTCAGGTAGAAAACTAATTGGCGTTTTGGAGCAATTCAGGTATGTGTTATCAAATGAACCAACATCCAAAGTGGATTCTGAGGTTAAGCTGGAGAAGCTTTCACATCTTTGGTTATCTTCGCGTTTATTGGGAATGAAAGTGGGTATTGTTGTTTCGCCAGGTTGATCGAATGATGATTGAACTAATGGACCGTATAACCAAGTGATATCACACTCTTTTTGCCAGTTAACGTTTTGAGGATTGGTTTCTTTCAAGTTGTATTTAGTCTTTGTCCATTTTCGCCAAACTAGGTTTTCTAATCTTGATCGATTCGTACTTTGGGGAATATAACAGTTAGTTGTGTTGTCATCAAACCGGCTGATAAGTTTCCAACAATTGTGAAGCTCTAGCTCTGTGAATGCAAATTGAAAATAATCTATAGCAGAGAAATTATGAATCTTGAGATTGTTTGAAGTATTGCACTTTGAGGTGACAATGTTATATTGGTCATCAAATGAATATTGCATAACTCTGTTTGGTTATAAAACGTAATTATAGAGGAATATGGATAAACTTCAGAACATTTAAAAAGGGTTCCTGTGTTTTTGGCGGGTATTCCATTTGTTTTTATATCTCTAGCATCACTGAAACCGCAATTGGAGTCATCAGTTACTTTCTCCATCTTTTTTTTTTTTTCTTTTTCTTTTTCCCGTAGATTTTTCGGCAAGTAGATCATTTCTTCTCCAGTGTCGTGCACCAACACAAATTTCAAGTTTCTTTTAGGCGCTAATTTGCTATTAGCTATGAGTAATTGTATTCATTAAAAAGCGTACATTTCCTATATCAGACTGTGATTACTTGCGTAACTTTAAAGATAAATTCACCATCAAGTTTATTGGTACACATTTGTAGTAATTTGAAGGAATTAAGCGTAGAGATGATCGGGGAAATGATACTTCTTAGGCCTGTCCGGAAGAAATCGCCGGAAGCTGAATAAGAACTTTGCATGATGTTCCTAAACTCCAGACTCCAGAAATGATAATCAACATGACACCAAAATGATCATCTGAGGATTCACACAAACCACAGATATTAACTGAGGACCATGACCTGTGAAGCAGTTGTGAAATACTGGCATCATCGTTTCAGCAGCCTTTGCTAATCCTCCTTCCTCAATATCTATAGTGTACCCATGATGGTTAGAAGTTTTTAACAGAGGTTCTGTATTTGGGCAACTGCGCACTCCACCAAAAATTAGGTTCTAAAAGTACGATCGAACACTTCAACCTATATTTAATGGAATCTGCTAAAACCCGGTTATAAGATAATTAGTCTAGGTCACTAGTACTACTGATTGCCAGTGGGTATTGGTTGCTAACCTGCTCAGCAGGAATAGGTTTAGGTTGATCAACTAAAGATTTGGTAATGAGACTCCTATATTTTGACGAGAGATGAGCAACAAGTTGTAATAACCCCTCCATAAAAAACATGGGGAGAGTACTTCTGAAGTTCTGAGAGAGGTTTGATGAATCGATCTGCTATTTACAAGTTCCAAAAAGAGACGGTTTGATAACCTGACTTGGAATTTGGAAATAGTAGTTGCACATGTTTGGTGTGTACACTGCACAGTATGATGCGAATCTCTATCAATTATACGTTCTCCATTCTAACGAACTAACAGCGTAGGACTTTAGGACTTTAGGAATTTGGACTCTTGACTATAATTTGTGCGGAATAAATTTGCGTTTAAGTTAAACGAGAACAAATTTTAAGCGCGGCTCTCTGAACGAACTGAACATACATACAATCAGATACAAGCGCACTAGCCACTTAACAAGGGACTACTTCACAAACATTGAGACTCAATGGTAAATAAGTAATCAGTGATGCACCATAACTCTCAGGAAGTTCACATAATGTGTGGTAAGTAATTCAGCTTGCAATCCCATCATTCTTGATTCAGCCTATAGTTAACTAGACGTGCAAAGTTCAAACTGAAGAATATGATCAAGTGATAAGTGGTCTGCTAAAATCGAATTGTACGCAATATTGACAAGTTAACGTAGTACCACGAACTGCATTAAGCAGCTTATAAAGCGTGAACAGTACAGCAACTATTTTCGCATTATATATCTAATAATATAGCTGTATAAAGCTGCTCTGCTTTATTAAATTTTTTATGAATCGCTGTTTAGTGCTTGAATATATTTTTGTGCGGAATAGCTGTCTATGACATGAGTTTATGGAGTTGCAATGAGAGCACCAGATTATGGAACCCATGGAACACAACAGTTTTTGATTAGTTATCCTATATTCCACATTTATAGCTTCTTAAACTGGGGTTTTGCTAGGCTTATTTCTGTTAGCGCGATATTTGAAAAGTTTCCTTTAAGGTACTTTAAAATCTATAGGCAACGACCACTAAGAAATTGTGTGTGTGTACACATAAAGTTTTCCAGATAAATCATTGTGTAACAATACATTTCTTCTAATTCTTCTTATATCCACCAATTGACTATTAAGCTATATAATGAGTCTTATTATATCTTCATACAGTCAAAATCGTGTAAGGTGAATTTTTTATTTAAGAACATAGGTTCCACTTGATCTTTCAAATTTTTAATTTATAGCTATATATAAGTAAATCTTTTCATTTAAATTAAATTATAAAATTCTACTACATGAATCTTTTTTTTCTATATATTTTGAGATTTGAAAGTATCATTACATAACCGAAACCAAGTAGAGTATATATGTCGAATACATGTGTAATACAATAAAAATACTTAGATAATTGCCAATTTTATTTGATGCAACAGATAATTCTACATGAATGGGGTAAATTTGGCAATTTAACAATGCGGGATTCACCAATGTACTTCTTTCACAAGTTTTCGCGGAAACAATGGACTGTTTTACCACCTGATCTTTTACGCTGAAATATCTCAGAAGAACCTCACGTTTAATGTGTGAATATTTTTCTTTTTAAACTTCCCAGGAAGGTAAGCAAATATCTGTAGGTCACATTATTGATGTATTTAACCCCATAATACGATATAAATTGCAACTGTATGTGTTTCAATCATAATGGCCTATTTTTATTTCACAAATATTTATATACTAGAGTTCTAATTCGAAAATATCTCCTCAGTTAGCGTATCCCAATGCTTCTCTTTGAGATTTTGAGTTTGGAATAAATGGAATTGGGTAACTCAAAGAGGACACTCTGACAGCATGACGGTTCTCACCTTCATCTAAGTAATCATTGACAGGAGCATGCTGACTGATTCTATTATCCCAAATAGCAGAAGCACCAAGTTCGAAATCTTGTCTTTCTTGCCAGTTGAAACGGACTTGGATATCCAAATTTCTCTCATAAACTGAGTTCAAATAACTCAAAATCACGTCTGATTCTTGTTGTTCCAGGCCCACAATTCTCAATGACATCGCAGGGTTGACATTTAAAGCCTTCCAGCCAGTGGTAGGATGCGTCACAACCAATGGATGTTCTCTTTCAATACGTTTTGCACCGCCCAAGATATTATCTCTTTCATAATATCTGTGACCAGAACATTGGACAACTTTCTTTCCATCAAGGAATTTTTGTAATGAAGGACTCAATTTATCATAAGCTGCATAACCACTGATCCAAACGGTGTCACCACCTGTACTTGGAATAGCGTCAATATGTAGATGGGTTAATCCTGCTGGGTTTACTTCATGCACCAAATCAGTATGGAAACCAGAGAAAACACCTTTAGAATAGGTAGTTTCTTGTTGTCTTTTATTGAATTTTGCCCAAACAACGGTGGATCCTGGTAAACCTGGAACGACAGCAGCCATTGGATGTTTCTCAACGTTATCAGAAGAGTAATATTTACCGATTTCTAATTGTTTTTGAGGTGAAAGATCTTGGTTCTTGAAGAAAACAACAACTCTCTCAGCAACCAAAAGAGCTAACTCATCTAACTCTTTTTCATTCAAATCTTGGATTTGAACACCAACTAATTCAGTACCAATATATTTGGTTAAATGCTTAACTTCCTTGGCTTTGGCGAACAATGCTTTCTTTTCAGGGTCAGCATTTTTACCTCTTTCAATGTATTTCTCATTTGGCTGATCTCTGATCTTATAAGCATCATCTAAGAAGTTTGGAATGTGAGTTGGTCTTTCAGGATAACCTTTAGTTAAGTCAATACCGTATTTCTCCAATCTCTTTCTAGTCGTTGGTGGTAAATGTTCTACGTAATCATCACCAAATCCTTCTTTGTAGCCGTTAGGATTCTTTAGTTCGACTTGGACGACTGGGGCTTTAGCTGTTTGTTTCAACTGATCGATATTTGATTGTACAAATGTGGTAGACATTGTATAAGTAGTTTCCGCAATTGAATACCTATGAGTATGGCATTGAAATAGACAATAGTCAATACCCCTTGTATATAAACATTTCCTTATCACTTTGGATTACAAATTAAACCTCAAATGATGACATTTCTCCACCAAAACGAATCAGACGCTTGTTTCAACAGAAAGGGTAATTAAGACGTTGACACAATTATCAGCCTCCGACGAAAATTAACAAAAATGGCCAGTCAAATTAACAATTCTCCAAAGATCAGAAGCTGCCGAAGCTTTCACAAAGGTTAATTGACAGAATAAAGAATCACAAGCGATAAGATGATGATTTCAATATTCCATGGCTCTGAGTCCTGTAACTGGAGCTTTTCTTGAAGTCTTTTCCATAATCAACACTTTATTGTGGTGGCTGTTGGCTTGTTACAAGACATATATATCTATATATATAAGGTGATTTATGCTGAGCTGTTGGATACAGCTAGGACAAATGGCCTGATAATTTAAGAAACTAAGAAGCTAAAGATGACAAAGGATACAGTGCCTTTCGGAAGAGCATTACGTGAGAAATATTTCGACCAAGTTGATAAGGATGTATTATTGGTGAATAATGGTGCAAATGGTTTAGCTCCACGTAAATTGATTGAAGCTGGTTTTCAAAACATTCTACGTGATTACCAATGGCCAGATAACTATAGAAGAAACGTTTACCGTATTGATTACGATGACAATGCTAAGGAAGTTGCTAAAGTTGTTGGGACTGATTACACCAATATTGCGTTAGGTGCGAATGTTACAACACTGATTAATGCTGTTCTAAGATCATGGAAATGGAACAAAGGTGATAAGATTCTTGTTCAGAATAACACTTATCCTGCTATCCTGAAGACTATTAAGTTCATTGCTAAACAAAATGATTTAGAAGTTGTCGAAATTGTGTTGAATTATCCTTTGAGTGACGATGAAGTTGTGGCCAAATATAAAGAAGCCTACGAGAAGGATAAGATCACATTGAGTGTTATTGATGCGATTAGCTCTAAACCAGGTGTTAAATTGCCATATGGAAGATTGATCAAATTGTCAAAAGAATATGATGTGTTATCTTTAGTTGATGCAGCTCATGGTATTGGCTTACTTGATCTCAATTTGGATGACTTACAACCTGATTTCTTGGCCTCAGATCTTTACAAATGGTATTATACACCAAGAGGATCTGCATTTTTATACTCCAACCCAAAACATCATAAAGTTGTTCATTCTTTGCCGATATCTCATTTTTATATCGATAGTGATGCTGTTTTGCCTACTGATGCTCAAGAGAAAACAAGATTTGCAGATCAATTCAACTATACTGGGGCTAATTTATTGGGTAATCTAATTACTATCAAACAAGCATCTGATTTTATTGAAGAGATTGGAGGTTTACAAAAAATTAAAGACTGGAATTTCCAATTAGCTAGAGATGTTGGTAAAGCTGTTTCAAAATTGTGGGGCACGTCTGTTTTAGAAAACGATGAAGGGACATTGCTAAGTTCTTTAGTCAGTGTTGAATATCCTGTTAAAGAAGGTGTTGTGATCAGAGAATCAGATTGGGAAACATTTGATATCTACAAAGTGATCAGAGAAAACATTGAAAAGAAGTTGATTAGCGAACACAGAACCACAGCACCAATCTTCTACCACAATGGTAAAGTTTACATTCGTTTCAGTGCTCAGATATACTCAGAGCTTGATGATTATATTGAAGCTGCAAAGAGAATCGAGAAAGCCACTGATGAATACCTTGCAAGTGAGTCTTACAAGAAATTTATTAAGGCATAAAGAGGATTTAGATCTTTCATTTGACCAAAACATGAAGCAAGCTGATAATTGATTTGTCAGTGTGGGGTAAGTGTATAGTTTTATCTCTTATATCTAACGTATAATTTGCCAATACTGGTCCCACTAGGGTCTAGAGACTTGTCCCACCATGTACATTTACTATTAGTATGCTTCTTCTCGGCAGTCGGCAAAGAGCGGACGCCGATCCATAATCCCCCTGACAATTTACCGAATCTCGGATTTGGCGTAATTTGAGCTAGTTTTATAATTGGCAGGATTACGGAGTCCGAGTCTTTCCATATGCAATAAAACATTCTTTTTCGAATTCGGAAATGCTTAGAGAAGGCAATAATGACGAGTAAAAAAGGAAATATATAAAGTGCTTAACATTTGTGAATTGTAGGCCAATCATGACTGCTTGTAAGGACTCAAGAATGTCGTTGCTGCAGGATTTGAAAAGTGTGGAGTTGGACTTGAGAGTTGTGAGTCGTTGAGCACAAGACAGGGTCCTCATGTCCTAGGTTAAATAGTGAGACACAGTTAAAGAACTGTAGAGTAATAGACGTTGAATCTACTAAATGTTGAAGGCAAAGGGACCAAAAAAAACTGAGCTTTAATCGGACAGCGGACTTCGTCTGAGATGATAGATAATAAGACATCGAGTCTTCGACCGAAAAAGTGTGATTACTAAATAGTGAATACTGGATATTAGGATATTAGGTATCCGAGTGATATTGATAACGGACTACGGGGCTTGTTTATGAACGCTGTGAAGAACAATTGGACTTCCAAGACAGAAGTGCCCTTACCCAAACCTGGAGTTGTCAAGGTCAGCGGCCAATAACAGCCCGTGAATATATAAGATTTGTCTTTTCTGATGGCCGAATTCGTGCAACTGTTCGGATATTTCTCGAAAATTACCGTTTTAAGTGGCATTGGGAAGTTTTTTAAGTTACTAGTAACAGTAATGTATTAGGCACACACATTTTATCCAAACTAAATGCATAGGCTCAAAGACTAAAAATTTTCTAGGGACTCCCTATTAAAGTAGCGTTTATAAACATAAATTTCCAATAATCGCATGTATTCATTCACCACCCTGAACAATCACTGTTCAGAATGAGACACAAAACGCTACCAAAGTCGCACAAATCAGCAGTCCAACAACAATCGCTTAGTGATGACCACCTTCTGATAAACCAGATCACACAGCTTAATCCGAATCTCCCCAAACCTAAGCTATTGAAATCATGTATTCGTTGTCGTAAACACAAAACTAAATGTGATGCCCAAATTAGAGCACCTTTACCTTGCTCTTCGTGCTTCAAGAAAGGTTGTTCTTGTAAAATAGACTACGTGCTTCCTCCTCAAAGGTCCGACAACCTAAAGAATTTGATCAATCAAGTGGATTATATTAAGGAGCAATATGAGATATTATCAAGTTATTACATGGGTATTGGAAACAAGTTGGGGGTAAACTTAGAGACGTTCGAAGATTATAAAGAGAAGCATGGAATATCTTCACTTCTCACTGTTTCAGAAGATGAGACAGCTGCCAACACTTTTGCAAACAATGAGCACCATTCTTCGGATGCCGGTGTTCTTGACCAAGAAAATAACGGTGAAGGTGGAGCCCTAATAAATCTGATCAAACTATCTGATGGGTCGTTTATTTCAATGGATTTGAACCTAGAAACTAATCAGTTGGTGATGAATAATCACATAGTTTACATAGATGAGTTTGACAAGTTGATCTCTAATTTATTGGCAAAACTCCATCATATTAACTCTATATTCCTAACATCATCGAGCGATACAAGTGCTCACAGTGATACAGATGATTCTGCAAGTATCAACTCTTCTCCAATATCACTTCCCTCTCCAAAATTATCTCTTGATGATTATACTACCTCCTCAACAACTTGGTTTGACTTGAAGTTTGATACAAAGTCGTTATTCAAATCAAATAAACTCCTACTGGTAATGCTGATATCGTTCTATTATCCTCATTTCAGAGTCAACTTTCAACTATTTTTGAAAGATTATCTCATATCTTATTACTCAATTATCGAAACACTAAACAAATCATCAGACACTACAACTTACTCTGCAAATCTATTGATGAACACTTTGATGAATAAACAATTGGCGAGCACACCGTATCCTTCTTCCCATGTGATTACTTTTAACAAGTTGCAATTAAGATGCCTGATTGATTCTGAGATATTCAACTCAGAACTTTTTTTGAAAAAATTGATTCAATTATTATTCTTGAACATAGTCTTAAATGGGATTGATTATAACTTAGAGATTTTCAATCAGTTTGTGAAGTTTATTGAAATGAATATAAACAACAATAGAAAAAAGTTGAATTTTGAGAAGAGTGAAAACTTGAAGTTCATCGAGAGATTTGTCCAGTTATTGAATCTTTTCCAAACTTTTGATATTGATTCTAAAGATTCAAGTTCCTCGTCTTTATATATTACCAAGAAGGCTACTAAATCTGGATCATCTTCAAACTCAATCTCTTCATTCAATCTTCCGCCTTTCCAAATCAATGAGAAAAATTTCACCAAATTTGAGCAATTACTTCTGAAAGATTTTGATTATTTCCGACAATCAATCTTCAATGATAACCTATTGTTCATAGATCCAGATATGAGCCAGGTTTCTGAAGTGAAAACAGAGAATGATCAACCCATGAATATCAAGCTACAACAACTATCGTTGTTTAAACCAGATTACAGCACGACAAGTTCTGTGGAATCATTAACAGTACCCAAGAGCACTTCATCAATATCTAGTGCCTCATCAGATTTCAACAATCATGAATTGAAAATTAAATACAGTAAATTCATTGAAACGTGGTCCAATTTCTTTGCCGTTTTTGAGCCAAGAAACACCGCCATTGACACGTTGAACGATGCTGAGAAATTATTCATCGATGACTTTTTACTGGAACTCAAAGTTTTGAATGTGTCTATGTTGGTCTTGCAAGGCTTCCGTGAGTACCAACCTCTTCTACATCAAATACTAGAACATTATTCCATAAGCGAATCTTTAATGAAATTCATCACTCTATTCAATAACGCACACAACCTCACCTATTCTGAAAATCCTATACAAGGAGTAGTATTACCTGATGAGATGATGTGTGATTATAGCTGTGAGAAAATGAAACTCCTCTTCACGACATTGAAAAATATGATCTCCAAAAATAGCACATATAAGGAATCAAGTTCAAGAATGAATGACATTCAAGTCATACTAGAGAATGTTGATTGGAAGAAGGAGTCTACTGATGATGTCCTAAGAAAGATTGGTGTTATTTAGTATATATCTTTTTTTATTTTTTTTTGACAAAAGCTCATTTTGAGCAGTCAAGTTATCGTCAACTGTATTACTATCATCGTTATATTTTACAGTTATTGACTATTATTTAATTTAACCATATATTTATTTCACCTAAATACCATAATTTATTCTCTATCTCGAAAAGTTGGACATAGTATAGCTTTTTTTGGCAGAGAGCAATGAGAGGAAGAATACATATACACATAGATATAGGTTGAGAAACTGATCCGACGACAGTTAACTAAACAAATTTTTGGGACATTCAAGCAAAACAACATATGCGAAAGATGCAAAGCTTCATACAGCAAGATTACAGTATATGAAACATAGAATAAAGATTATATTGAAGATCGTACAAGAAGATACTCCCAGTTCAAAAACAGCAAAAAACAATCTAGCAACAAAGATACAAGCAAAAAAGTGGCGACAGCTAGAAACTGGGTGACACCTTATACTAAGCATAGGTCACATCAAAACTGATGACCTTGCAACGGAAACATGCCAAATAAGACTCTTAACATGGTGCAACGTGTTGAACAACTAAGGGCCAAATCGGAACACAATGAAAGATATGAATGATATTCAGAAACCATGGATCTTGATGTTTTTCTTTTGCAAAGCTAATTGGGTGGTTAAAAATTCCATAACTTTAACACGTTGATCACCTTGTAATTGAATGACCTCTCCTAATTCTTCATCTTTGACGATGTTGCCGTTACAGGCGAAATCTTTTTTCAATACACGTAGGATTCTTTTTAGATCATATTCATCTGGTAAACCTTGGACAGTTGTTAAAGTTTTACGACCGTTTCTTTGTTGAATACGGATATGAATGTAGTTTGTTGGTTGAGTATCGTCGTCACCAGTGTCGGCGAATGGATCTATGGATAGTTAGAACTATGTTTCGATTGAAGGCAAAGAATGAGCTGTTAACTTACCAAATGATTTTAGGTTTTGAATAGAGCTCATAAAAAAGTTCGAGGAGAAAAAGTGGCCACTGGTTTATAAGAAAGAATGAGAATGTAAAAAGATAAGCTTTATAGATTCTTGCCTTTCTGTGATTTCTGTCTTCAAAGTGTGCTAAATCTCCTTATTCAAGTATTCTGCTCATTAATTTAATTTTTTTTCTCTATCGAAGAAATTAAAATGGTTAGAGCACTTCATTTAAAGGTTGTGCATAAACCATCACAACGTGGCTTTTTGAATATCTAGGCTTGTGCAGAAATAGACAGAAGAGGAAATTACCTGTTTGAGATATCACGGAATAGGCGCTGTCGAAATCATTCGAAAAACGAATCTAAACAAAGTGTTAAAACTTCTGGAAGAACACAAAAACTACCTAACACAGTTAGATTTCTTTCTGAATTTAGGCAACGATCAGAGTGAGGTATGTTCAACTGACATGATGGACCTCGAAACTGGGAAAGAAGGAAGTCAATTGTCAAGATCTCGGTATTTCCGATAAGAGCACCCCTATTGAAAAGGTTCCAATTTACACATGCTAGCTTTGCATAGGAATACTAATACAACCTCAGATATCAATGTCAAAAACAGTCTCTGAATCAGACTTGGCTACGAGTTTGAAAAAGGCAACGTCTGTTGACGAAACTGCACCAAAAAGAAAACATGTCAGAGCATGTATTGTTTATACATGGGACCATAAATCATCAAAATCCTTCTGGAATGGATTGAAGGTTCTGCCAATACAAGCTGATGAGGTTCAATTGTTCAAGGCTTTGATAACCATCCATAAAGTGTTACAAGAAGGACATCAATCTGCTTTACAGGACGGTGTGAGAAACTTGGACTGGATTGATAGTTTAGGTAGATCGGTTCACGGTGACGGATTCAAAGGTTACGGTCGATTGATTAAGGAGTATGTTCATTTCTTGGTTCGCAAGCTGAGATTTCACAAAAATCATAGAGGTTTCAATGGTACCTTTGAATATGAGGAATATGTGTCTTTGGTCACAGTTCAAAATCCTGATGAAGGGTATGAAGCTATCTTAGATTTAATGGCTTTACAAGATTCTTTGGATGATTTCCAAAGACTGATCTTTGCCTCGATTTCTCATGATAGAAAATCAGAGTGCAAAATTTCTGCTTTAGTTCCTTTAGTTACCGAATCATATGGTATTTATAAGTTCATTACTTCGATGCTGAGAGCAATATATCGCTCAACTCAATCTGAAGATGCTTTAGAGCCTTTAAGACAGCGTTACGACTCGCAACATGCTCGGCTTTTTGAGTTCTATGCTGATTGTTCATCGATTCGGTATTTAACGTCATTAATAACCATCCCAAGATTACCTGAACAGGCACCAAACCTATTCATCAAAGACGAAGATGAGGGAAATAGTGACATTGAAAGACCAGTTTCCCGGCAAACTAATAACACCGGAAACTCTGAACCGATTTCAGAACAGCCAACTGCTGCACAATTCCAACAACCTATCGCCGTTCAACCCACTGGTGTCGATTTTTGGAACACTCAACAGTCTGTTCATGAAGCAGAACAGCAGAGGCTAGCTCAAGAACGTGCACAGCAGGAACAGCTACAGAGACAGTATGCAGAACAACAACGCCAACTTTTTGAACAACAACAAGCCCAACAAGCAGAACAGCAGAAATTAGCCCAAGAACAGTTGTATCATGAGCAATTACAAAATCAAGCACAAGGAAGGGTTGCAGAGCTGGAGCGTGATTTGCTAGCATTGAGGGGCCAGTATGAGCAAGATCAATTGTTATTGCAGCAGTATGACCAAAGAGTCAAAGCGCTTGAAACTGAAATAGTCACAACCACGCAATCTGCAACGCAACAAATTGGCTCTAAAGACGAGCTGATTTCCAACTTACATGAACAGATCAATTTGTGGAAAAATAAATATGAATCCTTGGCCAAACTATATTCGCAATTAAGACAAGAGCATTTAGCCTTATTAAATAAATTCAAAAAGTTGCAACAAAAAGCTGCATCTGCTCAAGAAGCTATTGAGCGCCGAGAAAAACTAGAAAAAGATCTAAAATCCAAAAATGTTGAATTGGCTGGTCTGATTAGAGAACGTGATAGAGCTAGATTAGAATTGGAGAAGATTAAAGGTGGCAAAGAAAGTGAAATCGATAAACTAGAGTTGCAAATTAGAGACTTGACCTTCAAACTTGATAACTCAGAGAGAAACCAATCTTCTAACCTTTCATCTATCTTTGCGCAGCATAAAAAGGAGATCGATGCTTTACAAAGTAAGTTGGAATCTCAAAGTAGATCTATCAATCCTGAGCTCGAAGCAAAATTAAAAGAGAAAGAAGAAGAATTGGAAATTGTTCAACAGACAATGGATGATGCTTTACAAGAATTGGCTAAAGTGCAGCAGGAAAATGATTCTGCGATTGGAGAGCAAATTGATCAAGTTTTGACTGATCATTTGACGAAATTGACAGCTTTAGTTGACGCAATCTTGGAAAGTGGTATCAAGAGACTCCAAGACTCCTTATACGAACTTGATTCCCCTATGCAAGCTGGTAATCAAAATTCATCACCTGAATACCTTTTGTCAGTTATCGAGAAGGCTTCCTCTTCTGCTACAGAATTTGCAAACTCGTTTAATGATTTCATTGCAGATGGTCCAAATGGTGATCACTCAGAAATCATCAGATCAATTAACGATTTTACCTCTGCTATTTCAGACGTGTTATTGAATTCAAAAGGTATTACCAGATTAGTAAAAACTGATGATCAAGCTGAAAGCCTATTGGATGCTTCAAGATTGACTGCTTTAGAATCCGAGGATTTTTTCAAATCTTTATTATCGAGCGCCCTACAAGGAACAGTAGAAGAAAAAACTGAAGCTGTTATTAATGGTAATTTGAATGTTCAAGAAAGTCTACAAACTTTGACCGAGCTATCCGAAGGATTAGCTCCAAGATCTATTATTAAAGGTAAGTCGGGTGATCTAGGCGAAGTTGTTCAACAAGAGCTAAACTCGGCAGCAAATGCCATCACTACAGCTGCTTCTCACTTAAACTCCTTATTGGACAAAGCCCATGATCCAAGTATCTCTCAAATAGATTTTGAGATAAACAAAGCAATCCTATCGGCTGCTATTGCTGTCACAAGTGCCATTGGTTTATTGATTGAGGCTGCAATTGCATCTCAAAATGAAATCGTTGCCCAAAACAAAGGATCAACTTCGAAAGCACAATACTACAAAAAGCATAATAGGTGGACTGAGGGTTTGATATCTGCTGCTAAAGCAGTAGCTGGGTCCACAAAGATCTTGATTGAAACTGCAGATGGTGTTTTGAGCAACAAAAACTCTCACGAACAGTTGATAGTTGCTTCCAATGAAGTTGCAGCATCTACGGCCCAGTTAGTGGCTGCATCTAGAGTGAAAGCTACCTTCTTATCAAAAACACAAGATAAACTGGAAGATGCAAGTAAGCTGGTTACATCAGCCTGTAGAAGCTTGGTTAATCAAGTTCAAGATATTTTAACTAAAAGGTCTGGTGGTGAGGATGGTGAGGTAGACTATTCCAAGCTCTCTAACCATGAAAATAAAACAGTCGAAATGGAGCAACAGGTGGAAATTTTGAAATTGGAGAATGCTTTAAATGCTGCTAGAAAGAGATTAGGAGAAATTAGAAAATATGGCTACAGAGATGGAGACAGCGACGAAGAAGATAGCTAGAAATGAACAATATCAAGGAAATTATTTTAACGTAACCTCCATATCATATTCAAGGAGGTATCAAGTAGATTTGGTTCTCATACGCTTATTGGTAAACCACACACGCACTTGAAGAGGAGTAAGCCCACACTTTTCAGCTATTGCTTGTCGCTCTCTGCTGTTGGGCATTCTCTTTGTTTCAAAAACAACCTCCAATACTCGCTTTGCTTCCTTTGAGATCGATGCCCTCTTCTTCGAGATCTTGGAGTCAGCTTTGACTATCAAACTGTCATGTTTTGAATCAGTAGGCGAACTATCAGAGCAAGTAGGAGATGTGTCCTGCGAAACCAGGTCTTTCAAATCCCCCTCCTTCTCCTTATTGCTCACTTGAATAGAAAGAGCAGAAACCACATAATTCCGTTCTTTATACTCCGATCTATTTGACTCAATATTAAATTGTTCAACACGGAGACTTGTCAGATTATCTTTCAAAATTTGTTCGTATTGCTTTACCAGGACATCTTCATCAAGTTCAGTTTCACGCTGCATTTTATGGTTAGTAACATAACTCTGATCATCATATCGTACTGTACTTACAAGAAGCTTAAACAAAGACTGCTCGTACGTCTGTATAAGATTCTCAACAACATGCTTATACTTCTTGGGAACGGTGGTAACTATGTGTTTTTTTCTGAAAGGGTCAGAGATAGTGAGTTCTCTAGATTTTGACACTTTTTTAGGCTTAGTGAATTTTGATGTAAACTCTATGATTGAGCAGAGCTGCTGTAGCACCTCATTATGCTGCTCAGAAGGACTCTTGATCTTCACAGTCTGTTCACTCATCGTTGATTAGCGTGACTTCAAAGGAATAAGGGATAGACTGAAACCGTATTTATATTGTGTCTCAAAATATTTAGACGAGGCCGGAGGCTCCGGAATAATTGAACTATTGAAAAGTCTAGCGCTACTGATCATCATCATAACATGACATTGTAGTATATTAATATATACGCAATTTAACCATTGAGAAGAGGCCTGCAAGGTGAAATCTCCTATCACCTATTAAGCCCTCCCCCTCATTAGATAAAAGCTATACGTTGGATAATTTGTTGTTTGACTACATGTACGGTTGGGGTTGGATGCGATGGTCTTTCAAGAAACTCTCATACAAAAAATGACAAAAGAGAATGTTTAATTTATATCGTCACTAATAAATTGCTAATAAGATGTCACTCTATTTGAGAAGGGCTTTTGCCACTGTTAGTGACACAATTCCCAAAACATTGGAGCGTTCACTCAAATCAGTTGATGTTTTAATTGTTGGAGGTGGGCCTGCTGGATTGACTTTGACCACAGCTTTGAAGAACTCAAACATCACTAGAGGTCTGAAAATCACGCTAATAGAGGGGTTCGACCTAAAGAAGGTAAAGGAATTTCATGAAGATACTCCTCCAGGGTACACAAATCGTATTGTCAGCTTGACACCGCAATCAATCGAGTACTTACAGAAAATTGGAAGTTGGAAGTTCATTAAGCAGGATAGAATCCAGCCATACGATTCCATCGTTGTGACTGAAGGTTTGAGCGATGCAAGACTGAATTTTGATCATGACGAGCTAGCCACAATGTGTGAGAACATAAATTTGCAATCATCATTATATCAGAGAATCAAAGAGCTAGAGATCGAAGCAACTACTGATTTTGGCCTAGATATCATCGACAATACAAAAGTCACGGAAATTATCCAAGATAAGAATAATAAATGGCCAATTGTTCATCTTTCTAACGGTGAGCAGATCAAGACTAGACTTCTAGTTGGTGCGGATGGGTTCAACTCGCCTGTTCGTAAATTTTCAGGAATTGAATCAAGAGGATGGTTCTATAATAGGTTCGGAGTTGTTGCTACTATGAAATTGGAATACGCTCCCTTCCAATCTGTTGGGTGGCAGAGGTTTTTGCCAAATGGACCAATTGCATTGTTACCATTACCTGATGATCATGCCACTCTAGTTTGGTCTCAAGATGTTGAACTATCAAAGCTGCTTACTGAGATTGACCCTGAGTTATTTCAAAGTTTAGTCAATGCTGCTTTCTATCTGAGTGATGTTGACATGAACTATTATTATAAAGCTATCAAAGAAGGTGATACTGCAGGATTAGTTGATGATATTGAATGGAGAATAGAATTGGCACAACAGAGATTCACGGAGGACGAACTAGACGAAAAATTTCCTGTGAAAGTTATCTCAATTGATGAAAACTCAAGAGCAAGATTTCCTTTGAGATTATCGCATGCAGACAGCTATGTATCTGAAAGAATTGCGTTAGTGGGAGATGCTGCTCATACAACTCATCCATTAGCAGGTCAAGGTCTGAATATGGGCCAAGCAGACGTTCAATCCTTGGTGAAAGCGATTGAGAATGGAATGCAAAGAGGTTTGGATATTGGGAATACACTGGTTTTAGAGCCCTATTGGGCTGAGAGATTCCCTGAGAACAATTTGTTATTAGGAGTTGTTGATAAACTGCACAAATTGTACTCTTGTACAGCAGAGCCAATAGTTACATTAAGATCCTTTGGGTTGAACGCTATAAACCAGCTAGGGTTCTTAAAAGATCTAATGATTAAACATGTTTCCGGTAAATAAAATAAATGAATTGTATATAACTTCTATTTATGCTTTGAATGACCATCTCTTTATTGATATTAAACTCCAATTTTAAGACTTTTTAATTGTTCAACAACTAAGAAGGTTATTATAGTGTTCGGACCTAGCCTGACAAAACTTGGTAACCAACCTCTGAACATGAAACTTGGTCCTTCATTCTTTAAAGCGTTTGTTAAAATATGAACCACACTTTCGCCAGACCCACTTGAATTCATGATTCTTGTTTTTAGAACATCAGCAGGTGAACATATTGTGGTGGCTACCAGACCAGCCCAGATGGAAGCAGCAAAGAAAGTCATTCTTGAGTCTTTGTTCATTCCAAAATTTTCAATCAAAATATTCTTAGAAACATCATATGTAACGACTTGAGACGAAGTCATCAGCACACCTCTCACCAAATTAGTTTCTAAACCTCTAAAAAGAGCAGTTGCACCCTCAGCCTTCACAACTTGAGCCACCCCATCAAATGCATGTTTATAGTTTCTTCTCTGATCTAGTGGCAACCCAGTATCATTTTGCATTCTGATGTTGACAATATCTGAAGGGTTTCCAACAATACCTCCGACACCACCACTAAACATACTGATAGGCAATAAATAAAGCATAGAGTTCTGCTTGTCTTGAGGAACAACGTTTTCTTTCAAGTATTCATAAACACCAAACCTAGTCAAAGAGTAAGTGGCTTGTCTTAATAAACCAGCACTCAATCCAGAGTATATACCGGAAATCCCGTCATGCTTGAATATGGAAAATGCCATTTGGAATAGGGAAGGCTTCGGCAAAGGAGCTGTCTGTAATCTGACTTTGGCTAAATCTAAAGGATGTGTAGCCATACATGCAACAGCCCCACCAAATCCACCATACCAAAATGGCCATTTTTGTTTTTGTTGTACATCTTTCTTCACAACAGCCAGCTCTTTTTGCTGGGAGAAGGAAGTTGTGTCTTGTAGACTTGATGTCTGATCGATTTGTTTGATAGAGGTAGCCATAGTGAGGATAAATTATATGCCAATTTGTTGCGTTCCAAGTGAGTGCAAGAGAAAACTCAGCAGGAATTTAAATGGAAATGAGAAGCAAAATCTCAGTGATTAGCCAAAATAGCGCTTTGAACAACCTGGAGTCAGCACTGTAGCAGCAGTATTAAACTAAACAGTACAATATTTGATATTTATGGAATGGCTGATTAAACTAAAAATTTTTTTTTTTTTTTTTTTACCCGAGATTATACAAAAACGGAAAAAATAGGATAAATAATATTTGTTAAAGTGGAGTAAAAAAATGTCTGTAATATACTACTTCAAGTGTGCACATAAACTTATTGATATGTATAAAACTTGCAAACATGCACAGTGCTGCAACAAAGTGCTGTGCCCAAGCAACACTTATAAAAAAACCTGATGATATGCGAATATGTTTCCAATTATATAGGAGGACGAGGAGGACGTTGATAATGGTTTTGAGCCCTATATATATGATCAGAGAAATTCTACTGTAAATTTCATGAACTATGTGTACCCAAGTCTACACGTCAGTTAAAGAGTACATCATCAATCATCAGCTAAGCAGCAACCAAGGTGCGTATCTATTGGGCCCATTTTCTTATAATTGCACGAATTATGATCAATATTAGTATTATTTTATCATTAATGAGAATTAGCGCCATTATAGATACTTGGAAGACCACTGGTTGGAGTTTCCAGGCAAACATCCTGAATTTTATCATTATAGGCACTCTTTACCGAAAAGTGAGCTGGAATTAAACGTAGTTTCTTCAAGTTGATATAAACACTTGAAGACCTTATTGAAGGCTTTAAAACCTTCGACTTCTTTTCACTCATTATATTTTCCTTAGTAGGCATTTTATTTAAACTCGGAAGTTTGAGCTTGTATAAAGGCTGAACGTTCACGTTGAATGCTGGCAATGATTTCTGAACAGCTTTCCTTTTCTTAGTTGCTTTCTCTCGAAGCATACTGTAAATGACATGCTTCAATTCTCTTCTGCAATCAGTAGCTTCGATCAGGTAGTTCGACAATCGGCTGTTGCAATCGTTAACTGTCTTCACCTGTCTATCAACTGACATTATCGTCCCACGTTTAATCTTGGACTGCACACTGGCCAAGAGTGGGTCCACATAATCTGGCGTAGATCCTTTGACTTTGGGTTTGTACTCATAGAACGGGTGATACCTAGCATGCCATTGCTCTTCAACAAATGAAAGATACCCAAAATAATCCTTCAACATGACGTCAGGCCGCTTCCAAATCTTTGATAGTTAATATCTGAGTGGACAAGGTGAAGGCCTAATATACTCACTAAAGACACTATAGTAGATGTTTCATCATTGGAAGAGCATGCTATTTGTTTGACAACTCTGCTTAAAATCGTCCTAGCGATAATGAACATATTTCTGGGACGTGGAATGCTTTCATTTCCACTCACGGTATACTGGCTGGCTGTCTTATTGACAATCAACTGGTCAATGATCACACAGGGAAGCCCTTTTTCCCTATTAGAACTGATGATAGGAAATCTATTATTCTCAAAGTTGAAAGGTATATCGAAATCCTTTTGAGCAACAAATGAAATTCGGCTCAAGCAAACACCCTCCATCTTCATGTTCATGGCTAGCTGATTAGCTCCTTGTCACATTCATTAACCCATTTACATTTTTTCATGGAGCTTGAAACCTGAACTCTTTTGACATTTTGAGGCTAGTTTTCGGGGTTAGTCCCGTTCAAGTGTAATAAATATAATTGCCTATGTTTCGAAATTTCAAAAATTACATTACTTTCGCGAATATTTGTCGCGAATTTAAAGCTGAAATCACGTTAACAAATTATATATGAAAATAATTATATTAATCAAATGTTCAACAACAAAATGAAGCTTTCACGAACGAACAAGCCATTTTCAATTACTCACAAAATTCGACTTGCTTAGCAAAATAAGCCACTCCTTTGTCTTTTAGCAATCTTGCAAAGTGTTGGTTATCAGGTCATTAAAGCCAGCGGCTTCGTTTCCGGCTCAGGCTTTTTTCAACAAATTATACAATAAATCACAGTCTTTTGCTTTAACTACCCGCAGACTCTATCAAACAATGTCCAGGGACACTGTTATCATAAGTAATTTACATGTACAGGCAATTAACGGCAAGGACTACTGGAATAGACCCACAATCCAACCACTCGAGGTCTCGGTTAATCTCCACACTGATTTTAGCTCATCGAGTGAAACCGATGACTTGAAGCACTCTTTAAATTATGCCGTGATATCAAGAAATATAATGACTTTTTTTGAGCAGAATAGGAATAGAAATTTTAAGTCATTCGATAACATTGCAAATGCGCTCGCTGAAGTTGTATTAGATGAGAAGAAAGGAGGAGGATCCAGTGCTGAGATCATACTGACGGGTGCTAAGACCGAAATTAAAGTGGATAAAATAGAATATAGAATTAATAGAGTGAAAGAACTGGGTGTTGTTTCCAAAAATCATCACACTGATGATAAAGTGATTATACACAACTTGAAGGTGCCCACTCTTATTGGTGTTTTCACTTTTGAGAGACTGCAGAAGCAATATGTGTCATTGAAATTAGAAATTGAGTATAATAAACCAGTAAATGTGTATTCGATCATAGATGATGTCTATCTATATGTTGAAAACTCAAATTTCAAGACAGTGGAAGCTTTAATTGAATCTGTGGCTCAGATAGTTTCACAGAAAGAAATTTTGAAAGTTATTGCAGAAGTTCAAAAACCAAATGCCATTACATTTGCAGATGGTGTTGGTGTGAAAGTTGTTAGAACACCTCAAGATTTCGCTAACTCCCCAAGAATAGACGTCAATTCTGCAACCATAAAAGATTTCAAAAAAAGCTTCAACCTTCCCTCAGCTTCTTCAATAGTTGATTCAGTTACTCATGAAGTGTACATTGCATTTGGGTCAAACATTGGCAACCAGGTTGAAAATATAGTTAAAGCAATTGAACTTTTGGGCAACTTACAGGACACAAATGTTGTTTCCACTTCATCATTATACGAGTCTGAACCAATGTACCATCTGGATCAACCAAAATTCATTAATGGTGTTTTACGACTCACAACCTCCCTATCTCCTCAGAATTTGTTAAGAGAGTTGAAGGTGATAGAGTACGGTGTCTTGGGTAGAACAAAGATCATCGATAATGGGCCAAGGTCTATTGACTTAGATATCTTACTCTATGATGACCTTGTTTTGAATGAAAAGGATTTAACAATCCCACATATTAGAATGATTGAGAGAACATTTGTTTTACAACCGTTATGTGATCTGATTTCCCCTGAAGCAATACATCCTGTAACTGCAGAACCATTTCACAACCATTTGAAACAGTTATATAACTCTGCAACGGATCAATCCACTCAAAAATCAAACTTGTTACAAATCCATGTCCCACTTCACAACTCATACTTTCATTTCAAAGAGCCCAGAAGCCTATCATTTGATCTGATGCATTATTCTCACCGTACACAGCTAATGGGGATATTAAACACCACTCCTGATTCATTCAGTGATGGTGGGAAGAACGCATCCGTAGACATAGCTATAAAGAATGCCCTACAGATGGTACAAGCGGGTGTTGATATAATTGATATTGGAGGGGTTTCCACAAGACCGGGTTCTATAGAGCCTGATGAACAAGAAGAATGGAATAGAGTCGTTCCTATTGTGAAAGCCATAAGATCACATGAGAATCCAAAACTGAGAGATGTTATTATTAGTATTGACACTTATAGATCAAATATCGCTTTGGAAGCAGTAAAAGAAGGTGCGAATATTATTAATGACATCAGTGGTGGACTTTTTGATGATAAAATGTTTGACGTTATAGCTGAAACTGGGGTCCCATATGTTTTGAATCATACTAGAGGCACACCTCAGACAATGTCAAAATTGAACCAATATACTGCGAATGATAACCCTGATTTGATCGAGTATATACGTTATGAAGGCAAGTCATTAACAAAAGATGATAAAACGTTGATCAATGCTGTTTCATATGAAATAGGTATTCAATATTCAAAAGCAATTGAGGCTGGTGTTAAGAGATGGCAGATCATCACGGATCCAGGAATTGGATTTGCTAAAGATCTGAAACAAAATTTATCGATCATCAGAGGAACACCATTCTTGAAGACATATTCAAATTATGATCAAGCAACTAAAGAATATGTCTCGTTAGATGGATTACCTATTTTATTAGGCCCATCCAGAAAAAAATTCATTGGAGCTTTGACCAATGAAAAGATCCCAGCAGAAAGGGTCTTGACTACAGCATCTGTTATCATGTCATGTGTTGGATACCAATCTGATATTGTTAGGGTTCATGATGTTGAGGAAGTGAAGAAAGTACTCTTGATAGGAGATGCATTGTACAGAGACATCATATAAGGCATTTTGTTAGAATACCCAAACAAACTAATTGCTAATTGTATGTAGAAACATGAACTATGAAAAAAAAATTATATATAGAGAAGAAAAATAACAGAAACGTTAATTATGAATGGTCGTTAAAAACATGACAAATCCCCACTTTATAATAGTTAAAAGTATAACCCGTTTATCACCTTCACACAAGACACCTATCGACAACAGCACAAAGCTCAGTTAGCATCAGCTGGACAGTCACGAGAGATGTGTCCTGATTCACCACAATTGTAGCAAGTCTTTGGGTTAACGTTGGTAGCACCACCAGCTGCAGAAGTACATTCTTTTGAAATATGACCAGTCTTACCACAAGCGTAACATTTCACAACACCAGCTTGACAATCACGGGCGAAATGATTTGGACCACCACATTTGTAACAGGTAGTAGCTTTGTTGTTAACTCTTGGTGCAGCGTTAAAGTTTGATCTTGGAGCTCTTGGTTGGGATTGAGTCTTAGGTTCGGTACAGTTTCTAGAGATGTGACCGAATTGAGAACAGTTGTAACAACGAGCACCACTGGATTGTTGGGTACAATCTGTTTGGACGTGGCCAACACCACCACAGTTATAGCACTGTTTTTGAGTGTTTTGACGTGGTTCAGGACAATCACTTAGTTCGTGACCTGGTAAACGACAGTTGTAACATAGACGTTGGTCTTGAGTACAGACTTCAGCCAAATGACCAACTTCACCACATTTATAACAGGTTCTTGGGAACGGAACAGGAACAGGAGCAGAAGTAGGAGCAGCAGCAGCTTGCATTTTTTTAAAATAGTTCTGAGAGTGAATCAAAAAATATTGATGCCTTTTTAATGAATTTGGAATACTTTAAAAACTTTTCATGTACAAATTTTTTTGGTTTTAACCCAATACTTTTTTTCTCAACTCCGAAACCACGTTACATATTTATAACTGTAAAACAAGTGTTACCCGGTGCGATGAGCACTACAAATGAGGAAAGATCTTGGTCTTGAAAAAGGCAGAATAGAATCAGTTAATGAATATTTGGTGACTAGACTCCAGAAGATGCTTGATCAATAAGGTACAATTTATATCTACTCAGAAACATCAAAAAGTACAAAGAGATTTTAATCTTTTTTGTTGTTGTCAAACAAGTTTTGCATTGATCAAATCCTGATACAGAAAAAAAAAAAA
>JAJLXD010000049.1:33532-45416 GCA_030571115.1 Wickerhamomyces sp. yHMH617 | reverse complement strand
AAAAAAAAAAAAAAAAAAATGGTTATGAGCGAGTGAAATAAAAAATGATGTATACTCAAATTATATTGTACATTGGTTTGTTATCTAAGTCATTACGTGTAGTTAATGTTATATGTTCATAAAGTGGAGTCTTACTGTATTATAAATGTTCTTTGTATATATACAATAAGTGGCTCTGTGACTTATTAGTGAGCTTTGTGGGGAACTGAAATTTCATAAAGCATGACAATGGTAGATACTTGTTTATATAAGTTGAAGAGTGTGATTCAATAGGGTACGTTTGATCAGAGCCATTTAAACATGTTCAATTAATGTCCGATCTTCACTGTATATGGTCCCCGATTGTGATCTATATGACCCTGTGCTAATTAAGTCCCAGTTATCATATCTTGAAAGTTCTAATACTGCTTCAACCAAACGATCAAGATCCAAACTAGTTCTGGTTTTGTCTTTCAAATTCAGCGACACTTGATCCTGCAACGTTCTCACGGCTTTCAGGTTGGATTGCTGGTATTTTGGGCTCTTGGAGATAGCGTCTTCAATCAAACAAGCGATACCGTATTTAACAACATCTTTTTGTCTATCAAGGCCGACTAACACAACTGGCATGTATGAGATAGGGCCACTGGTGTGTTTAGACTTAGGTGAGCAGAAAGTAGTGTTCCATTTAATATGGAATTTCTTCGTTAACTGGGTGAATCTGATTTTTGTGAAGTTGAACTTGAAAGCAGTGTGAGGATTGAAACTTTTATAATTGAAGAAAGTCATACTTGTGTGTGGTATTCAGGTCTTACTTTTGATTAGATTAGTGGTGGAATCCATTGTTCTAGACGAATTGGGAAAAAGTGCAACATTTTATAAGTTTTGAAACAACATTTGATGTGTACATCAAGTACATCAAAAGTTGTTTCATATGTGTTTCAGGTTTTATGTCAAATCCAAAAAAGGACAAAAAAAACAAATGGTTATATAAAAAGTCCCCTGAAAAACAGATCACTGAATAATCATAGAACTAATAACTCGCCCAAAAACCTAGCAATCGGCAATCTGTGATGAGAATTTGTTCGCTATCTTCATTTTCTTCCTGATGATTGAATTATACACAGCTTTTTTTTTTTTTTGTTTTAGTTTTAGTTTATTTTACGATTTGTTTGATAAATCAGATTTTTTTTTAGTGTGTTTCAGATTTAATTTCTTGTTTCTCTACAAAAAAAAAATATATTATTTGAAGAACAAAAGTTGTTAGACATAATCAAAATTAATTACTATACATGTATTTACTGTTTATGGGTTTGTAAAAACGCCATCAAGTTTGATAAACCAGCGTTGTCGCCACCGGCCGGAGCAGAAGCAGGAGCAGGAGCAGGAGCTGCTGCTTGTGGTTGACCAAGAGGAGAAGGAGCAACAGGGGCCGATGCACCAAATAAGTTGGCCAATGGATTAGCCTTGTTACCACCTTGCATAAATGATGGTAAATTAGATTGATTTAATGGATCAGTGTATATATCATCTGGTTCACCCGGTTTAGTAGATCTTGGACCGTTTCTTGAACCATCAGTAGGCATCTTTTGAGAAATAGCCTTAGATGAAATACCTTCACCAATCTCAATATCTGGTTCTTCCATCACCAATCCGGAAACTAACGGTCTATCACCAATACCACCCCACTCAGCAGCATTCACCCAACGGGTATCGGCATCTGTTAGACTTTGTATGGCAATGATACTTATACCATGTTGATAATCACAACATTCACGAGGACCAAAACCAACACCCCAACGGGTTCTCAAATTGTATTGACCATTCTTATTAAAATTAGCAATGACATTTTCAGCTTCTTTTCTAGAGTAAACTTTAACAAAAGCATGTTTACGTTCGTTATTCAAAATAACACTTTGAACCTCAGCATATGGTCTTAAAATAGCAGATAATTCTTGATCAGTCATATGGTTTGGAACACCACCAATGAACAAAGTACGACTTAACACTTTAATATGACCAGCTGGGATTGATGGGTCTTGTGTAACAAATTTCTCTCTGTAATGTGGCGTACCTGGTAAATTACGTTCACCAGCGACATGTCCCTGTGGAGGAAGATCTTTTTTATTTTGTCTTCTATTTGGAGAGCGTGATCTATCACGACCCCCTCTTCTAGAGTAGCCGTTGTCTCTCTCTCTGTTGTTACCACGATAACTTCTGAAAGCTTCTTCTTGGGAAACACCGTTACCTAGACCTCTGGCACGAGCACGGGGATCGTTTTGATCAAACGACTGTTGTTGTGGTTGAAATTGTTGCTGTTGTTGAAATTGTTGCTGTTCTGGTTGTTGTGGTTGCAAACCAGCAGGTGGTTGAGGCATTGGTGGGAGTTGTCCAGCAGCTTGTAGTTGTTGTAGCATTTGTAAGACCATGGCCTGTTGAGCGTTTGGGTCTTGAAAGTTAGGTGCTGGTAGACCAGGTGCTGGGGCAGCAACAGGAGGAGCAACTCCTGCATTACCACTGAGAGCTGCGAGACTAGCTAAAATAGCCTCTGAAGACTGCTGATTAGGCTGAGCCTGAGGAGCTGATGCAGAAGCTTGGATAGAGGCTTGAGAAATAACAGGTGTTGAACTAGAAGTAGAGGACGGATAGTGTTTAGCTTTAATAGAATCGATTGTAGTAGAACTAAAAGCACCAGATTTTCTCCAAATCTCTAACAATTTACTGACTTTATCCTTTTGTTCAGGAGTTAACGTTGGAATGGTAATATCAACGGCCTCTGAGATAATGGTACCGAATTTGTATAAGGCATGTGCAAATGTACCTTCTTTTGCATCTGCAGAGACAGTTTCACCCAATTTACTTGAGCGATCTTTGTAGTTTCTAGCAATAGAATCAATGATATACAAAGCACCCAATTTATGGGAGTCTTGAATGGTTTTCAAATTTTCAAAGACTTTATCAACGATTTGAGATTCTTCATTAACATTATTACCAGCAATTTCAGTTAATTTCTTGATACGACTACCTGAGATACCACTTTTTAGACTTCTAAATTGGCCCAGGATCTCTACAAATTCACCTAATGACATGTTTATCTTTTTTTTTTTTCTCGTGTTTTTGTAGGATGATCCTTTCTTTATTATTTTGCCTTGAATTTACAATTACTCTTCCTTCTTAATACTGAGAGTTACTGTTACTTTAATCGTAGGACTAACAAATTTTTTGGAGATTGTGCACAAATTTATTGATGGAAAACAACACAAAACTGAACTTGACACCTTCTCAAATTTGTTTAACTTGCTTTTAACTTGTTTTTAAACTTGTTTTGTTGTGTTTTATTTTGAATTTGAATTGAAAGGAGAAGAAGTTTTTGTTTTGCCAACGAATTTTTAATTATTTTTGAGAATTTTTCTTTTTTAAGTGAGTCGGAGTTTCCCTCGGTTTTAAAAGGCGAAGATTTAGTTGTCATTAACCGGAATTTGGTCGGAATATTACATAACTAATGATTCAGTAGATTCATTGGGCATTTTAATTAGTATAGACAAGACAAAACATGTATTTAATTACATATATTTACTCATTTATTCAAGCTGGACAGGTATTCTTCATGTAACTTCTTCTGGTTATCAAAGGCTTTTTGAAGTTTCTTCTTCATACTCTTGGAGACTTCTTCGTTGTTTTTGTCCTTCGTTGGTAGACCATTTTTATCCCATTCAGTGTATTCTGATGTTCTGAACAGTTCAGATGGGGCAATTTTAGCCTTTTCAAGTCTGGCTCTTTCTTGGTCCTCTTTTAGTTTCTGCTGTGCGAGCTTCTTTGCTTGCTTTTCAGCTTCACGTTGTTCTTTCTCCAATTGTAATTTGATTAACTCTTCCTTTTCGCTAGCACTTAGAAATTTGATCAAGGCAGCTTGACCATCCGTACGATCGTCTAATGAAACACCTAGATTCAACAGATCATGGTTACGAATCGAATCAGTAGCATTCAAAAAATCAGCATAAGGAGCCTTGGCAATAGCCGAAGAGCGAACTTGGTCTCTGAATGTGGCTAAAACTTTGACAAATGGTAATGCAACATCTTCAACGGAACTTGTAGTAAAGACATTCGAATCTGAGTCTTCCCAACCAAGTTTATCTGATCGAGATGGAAAACCTAAAACATCCAAGATTTTAGTTATCCAGTATGTGATCTGCAAAACGGGGTCTATTCTCAACTCAGTTCCACTAGAGACTATGTATGAATTTGTTTTAGTAACAAGTTCAGCGATTATTTTGATTGCTTGGGGAGTTGATAAATTATCACAGAAGGCTGCATGAACGCAATCCTTAGCTTCCTCAAAATCTTGAAGCAGTTTCTTTTCATTAGTTGTCAATTTTTTCGAAATGATTGTTGATTTGATCTTTTCTTCATAGTCAGTGTTCAAGGCTCTAACATTTTGAAAAAATTTACTTAACGAGCTTTCAAATGATTTCACTTCACTAATTAAACTTGATTTGAAATCTAGCTGATTATTCCATTGGGAGGAAGCGAAGGCTAATCTCAATTGACGTGTAGAATACTGCTGTAAAGCTTCCTGTATAGTGATGAAATTTTTCAAACTTTTACTCATTTTTTGACCTTCAATATGTAAATGTCCAGTATGCAAAAAAAAATTGACCCATTGCTTGTTATCAAAACATGCTTCGGACTGAGCTAATTCATTATCATGATGAGGAAACGCTAAGTCAATACCACCAGAATGTATGTCCATCTGTTCACCAAGAACGTCACTAGCCATCACAGAGCATTCAATGTGCCAGCCTGGACGGCCCTTACCCCAAGGAGATTCCCATTCTGGTTCACCAGGTTTTGAAGCTTTCCATAGTGCAAAATCATTTGATGACTTCTTACCTGATGGATTAGAGGTTAAAGAGCCTTCACCTTCAGCGATAAGATCAGCTTGTCCTTTATTCCATGGCTGCAATTTGGCATAATCGTGATTTTCAGCTTTATCAAAGGAGACAGTGTCAAAGTAAACTGAACCATCAGACGTAGAATATGCATAACCGTTATTGATGATTTTTTTAACATATTCAATGATTTCTGGAACGTATTCAGAGACTCTGGTGGTAACACTTGGCGATAGAACGTTTAACGCACGCATATCTTCATCAAATTTCTTTTCCCAAAAGGATGGTAAAGTACGGAAAATTTCTGGGTCATTGACTGTAGAGCCTTTCTCCTGGTCTAGTACTGGAACTAAAACGTCCTTTACAGATTCCAAAAACTCGGTATTTTCAAGTGATTTGTGATTCTCTAAAGAGGTTAATGCTATAGTGGCTGATTTAAAGTACATTGGAAACTTTGGATTAGCAAGCTGTTTTTCAGTAACGTTCACAGTAGATGCCCACTTTGTAAAATCTTCTTTATCCAATGGAGCTTCAGAAAGATTTTTCTTGACAAAACTTTCCCAGCCTAACTTGATCTTCTCAATCACGAAAAATGGGATTTCCTTTTCATCAGATAGTTCTTTTGCAAACTGTTCAAACAGATAGTTGTGACGAGCTCTGATAATAATTTTATCATCGATATCAGTGACATTTTGAACAAATGTCACATCATAGTTGAAATAATCCTGCAGAATACGTCTATTGATATCAGTAGAGACATAGTTTCTGGCGTGACCCATGTGACTGGAGTCATAGACAGTAGGACCACAACAGTACCATGTAATTTTTCTGTCATTGATAGGCTTGAACTCAGTTTTAGTTCTCGTTAAGGTGTTGTACAGCTTGAGCACTGGCCTCTCTTCAGTAACCTGCTTTGTGACAGGCTCGTGCCATTTCGGTTGAGCAACTTTCTGTTTGGTGGTGACGGTGGCCATGTTTCTGATGCAA
Source organism: Wickerhamomyces sp. yHMH617 (assembly GCA_030571115.1). Classification (NCBI taxonomy): domain Eukaryota; kingdom Fungi; phylum Ascomycota; class Saccharomycetes; order Phaffomycetales; family Wickerhamomycetaceae; genus Wickerhamomyces; species Wickerhamomyces sp. yHMH617. The sequence continues at coordinate 39,561 of JAJLXD010000049.1, read as the reverse complement.
TTCCTGAAACTCAGCTTCCCAAACATAAACAAGAAGAAGAAGTTCGGTTTGAAGTGTGTCATCGTGGACTTTTTTTTTTTTTTTTTTTTTCAATCAATAAATTCGCGAATTCTCTCTATATAGTCTCATTAAATCAGTTAAAATTGCATTTTATCACTAATTCATTAAAGGAATTTGTCATTGATGTATGTGTTGCGTTGTGTTGTGTTGTTCTGTGCTTTGAAGTGTTCTTTATGTGCTTACGGTACTAACAAATAGCCAGGTCTGCGATTTATAAGGTGAGTTTGCAATTCGTGGTTTGTATGAAATCTCATTTCTAATTAGACTTTATTAGCTTTCAATTGCTGGTGTGCGTTCTTTTGATCCACAAAAGCAGGAGACGATTGAGTTCGGCAAACCGTTGACGCTTATTGTTGGTGCGAACGGTACTGGTAAGACTGTAAGTATCTGTTTCTAAGGTCCTCAAGGATCCATACTAACAAGCTCCCAGACGGTCATTGAATGCTTGAAGTATGCCACCACCGGCATACAGCCTCCAAATAGTAAGGGTGGTGCCTTTGTTCATGATCCCAGCATGGCAAGTCATAAGGAGGTTAGGGCAGAAGTGAAATTAGCTTTCACTAATCTCAATGGTCAATCAATGGTCACAACAAGAACAATGCAACTAACTCAAAATAAATCAACCACTACATTCAAGACGCTCGAAGGTCAATTGCTTTTGATGAACAGAGGAGAGAGAACCACCATAAGTACCAAATGTGCAGAGTTAGACTCACAAGTTCCACGGTTTTTGGGTGTTCCTCCAGCAATTTTGGATTATGTGATTTTTTGTCACCAGGAAGAGAGTTTATGGCCTCTACAAGAACCAACACCTTTGAAAAAGAAGTTTGATGAAATATTCCAAGCTCTCAAGTTCACTAAAGCAGTGGATAATCTAAAAGTTATTAGAAAAGATCTAAATATGGAGGTCAAACTACTGGGCCAATCTGTGAAACATTTGAAAATCGATAAAGAAAGAGCTGATCGTAGAAAGGAAAAACTTGAAAAGGGAAGAGATACTATTACAGAGTATTTGAAAGAAACTGAAATGATTGAAGAAGAACTGAGATATGTCAATGAGGAGAATGAAAAGCTTTTTAAATCAAATCAAGATTTTCAAGCAGTATTGGCTAATTTGGAGAAGCTAAAACATACTCAGGGCTCTTTAAATGAGCAAATTGCAAGATTGATTGACTCAACCAAGAATCTACCTGACTCAGACGAAGATTTGCTCTATAAAAGTACAAATTTTGAAACTGTTTTGAGCGAAATTGTATCTCAAGTGAAGGACCTAAAATTAAAAATACAGGAAAAACAAACATCGCTGAAGCACCTCAGAGATCAGAAGAATAGACTGGTGAGGGAAGAGGGTCAGTTTTTTGCGAAAAAGGATGAGTTTGAAAAGAATGTTGTTGAACGTGAAGATATCTTAAATGAGGCTACTAAGAAATTTGGAGTTAAGCTTGTTGATGACGATTTTGATAGGTTTCTCAATGATTTACAGAGGTATGTGAGTCGTCAGGATGAAGAGCTCAAACAACTGGAAACTAAGCTCAAAAGTGAGGAAGATGGTTTGTCAAGGCAAATATCATCCTTGTCTGAATCCAAGTTGAAAGAGTCTCAACAGAAAAGCTACGTCAGTAAAGATATTTCCAATATTCAGAATGATATAAACATAATCAATGAGAAGATAAATAACTTAGACGTTAATGAAGGGAATATTGAGTATGAGAGATCATCATTAGAAGACGCTGAAAATAAGCTGAAAGCTTTCAAAGAAACCAGTCTTCTGGAATCATTTAATAATGAGATAAAAGCTAAGAACAATCAAATATCATCTACTGAAAATGATTTGGAAGACTTGGCTAAAGAGATTTCGAAGATACATAAACAGTCAGATTCACATGCTCGACTGGCATTGTTGAAAGATGAGGTAAAGTTTAGGGAGAAAGCTCTGGCTAAGTTAACTGAAAACAATAAGAGAATCTTGCTGCAAAATAACATACCTTTGGATAATGCAGTTAAATCTTTGAATGAAATAATATCTAGTACACAAAAAGAGATAAAGGAGATCCAAATTGACTTGGATAAACAGCGTGCAGTGGTATCTGGTCTTGAGTCAGAATCACACCATCTTGGTAATTCGAAGTCTCAACTTCAAAAAGAAATAAATACTTCAGAGATGAGATTTGAAGAAGCACTAGAAGGTGAACCAATAGAGGAGTACGAGGAGATAGTACAAAGCGCAGATGATGATTACAAATTAACCCTTGAAAATTTGAAAATGTTCACCACAACTTTCGCCTTTAATCAGAGAGCACTTGGATATTTCAAAACTGAACATGCTTGCTATTTATGTCATACAAAATTTGAGGAAGGTTCTGTTTTGACTAATCTTATTCAAATGTTGGAGAAACAAGTCAATGGTTCTCAAGAAGCTGTATTCAAAGAGAATGTCAAACAAGCAAAAGAGTACCAACAGAAGGTACGAGCTGTTGCTACCGATGTTGAGAAGATCAGATCTATAAAACCAAAGATCACAAGCGTTCTAGAGCAGCTACATGTTAATGAAAATAACTTGACGATTGAAAGGGAGAAGCTTAGCAAGTTTGAGACAAGCCTTTCAGAACTTAATGAGTCTTTAACCTCCTTGAACTCATTAAGAAATCCTGTCAACGAACTTGAAAGACTTAATAAGGAGCTTGAGTCTTTGAGATCACAGTTAGATGAGAAGACTAGGGAGTTGCAAGTCTACGGTCTTTCTTCAAAATCTCTGGAAGAACTACAAACTGCACAAGATGATCAAAGCAATCTTTTGAAAGGCTTGCGGAAATCTGTTGCCTCACTTTTTGAGGAAAGAGACTTCAAACAAAGAGAGCTCACGATTCTGGAAGGTAGTGTTAAAGATAAGAGATTAAGAATTAGCAATATGGAACGTTCCTTGACTGAGAAAGATAGTTTGACCTCAACTGTGACCCAATATAGTCAGAAAATTGCAGATTTGCAAGCGCAATTCCAGAAATCAGATACTATAATTCAAGAGTACGAATCTAAGCTAGATGAACTGAAACAAGCTTTTGCTGAATTACAGCAGAAAAATGAAGCTGAGTTAGAAACATTGAGAGAGAATGTCACTAGCCAGCATTCCTTCTTTCAGGAATTTTCAAGACTAAACACTAACATCAGTGACTATACAGCAAACATAGCTAAATTATTAGGAAAATGTCAGATTTCGATCCAGAAAACAAACGACTCAATTAATGAATCTGAAGAGACAATTGAACAGTTCCATAACAAATTGAATGAAGAAGAAATGAAGATAGCGAATGCCAATTCTGAATTAACTAATATCAAAAATAATATTGCCTTAAGACACTTACAAAGTGAGCTACGATCTATCGAGGAAGAAATCAGCCAATTTGATATAGCCGAAGCTGAAGCTAGCCGTGATAGGTATCAACAGAGATCCAGTGAACTTCGTGAAAAGTACTCAGCATTGAATGCCACACTTGCTGGTAAGATGGGTGAAATTAAACAGATCGAAGACCTTGTACGCCAAACTGAGAAAGAGTTAGATACAGAGTTCAAAGACGTTTATGAGACTTACAGGGAAGAGTTAGCCAAATTCAGATTCAAATCAGTGGCGTTGACTGATGCTGAAACTTATACCAAAGCTATTGATACTGCTATTATGAATTTCCACTCTTTGAAAATGAAAGAAACGAACAAGATTATTGAAGATTTATGGAAAGGTACTTATAGTGGTACTGATGTTGATACCATAAAAATCAGGGGAGATCCTGTATCTGGCTCCGCAACAAACAGATCCTATAATTATCGTGTTGTGATGGTTAAGAATGAAGTGGAGATAGATATGAGGGGTAGATGCTCAGCAGGTCAAAAAGTATTGGCTTCTATCATTATTCGGTTAGCGTTATCTGAATGTTTCGGTACGAATTGTGGGGTGATTGCGCTTGACGAACCAACTACAAACTTAGATGCCGAAAATATTGAATCTTTAGCTCGATCATTGAGTAATATAGTTGAAATGAGACGATCTCAAAAAAATTTCCAATTAATTGTTATCACGCATGATGAGAAGTTCTTGAATGCAATGAATGCCTCGAAATACACTGATCATTTCTATAGAATCAGAAGAAATCAAGCACAAAAATCTGAGATTGATTGGGTTAAGATCAACCGTATAACTGACTGATTATTTAATCCATGAGCTCTTCATTTATCATTCTTCTGTATTGTATCTGTCTCTCAGCAATGTCTATCATGATAGTGTATTTCGTGTTTAAAAGATTCAACAAAGCCTTCTCTGGGTCAAGAGTCTCTGGAGTGACAATGGTGTTCTTGCTCTCTCCATTCACAGTCTTAATAACATCTATCAGTGGTATATTCAGGGCTCCAGACATAGCAAGATAGGCCGCTCCCCTTACCCCAGACAGCTCTGACGATTGTGTATTTACTTCCACTGGCAAATTGGTGATTAAAGATATGAGTTTAATCAACCTCTCATTTTTGGCTTGGCTTCCGCATATAATGATTTTGTTGATTCTGTAAGATTCCATCAGATTGATGACTTGCTTGGTTTGGAAGGCTAAAAACTCTTGAATACATATATATTTCAATACCAAGTCAGTCAATGAAAAATCAGTGGACTCGCCAAAAAATGCACCTCTCATACTTCCATCACAGTATGGTGCTCTATTACCTGACAAGTCCCCATAGAGAAACATATGCTTTGAGGCGAAATGTATTGATTTTTCGGAATCTCTCTCAAAAGTCTGTATCAATGACTCTAATTCCTCAAACTCTTTTCCAGGTGTCAGATGTTTATAGGCCGGATGTGTTTCAAATAAATGCTCAATCAACTTTCCAGTAGTGGTTTGACCTCCTTCAGAGACCAGTATTTTAGGAAATATACCTTGGTAGGGACCCCAAATACCAGGCATGGTAATATCATTTTCATGGCCAACTAGGAAGCATGTTGATGTACCAGCGACCATAGTTAAGGTGTTTTTTATATGATCTCCACATGATCCCAACCAACCAGCATACGAATCAATAACACCTTGACATAGCACCATACCATCTTTGGAGAACCCCAACTTAGATCCAGCCAAAGGAATCTCTATGTATTCTTCGGAGGAAGAGTTGGATCTCTCAATGCGTCCTACAGCTGAGAACTTGTCTTTTGTCAAAGCCTCCAGTCCTATTGATTTTAGAAACTCTGCAGACCATCCCTTTAGCTCACCATCGAGAGCCCTTTTCGACGACTTGTTAGCAACTGAAATGTTCTTGATATCACAAATTTCTCCATCCGCAAACTTATGTATCAAAAAATCATGTAAGTCGTAGAACACAACATCTTTCAAATCTGACTTAGGAATGTTATCAACCAGGAACTTCACTTTCGGTATACCCATTTCTTCAATAAAAAGCCCGCCATAATATCCCAAAATGTCCTTTCCTTCCAAAGCTTTGTTGATTTCCTTAGCCTCTGACGAAGCTCTACTATCCATCCAGAAAACAACATTTTGGTTATTATCTTGAAACTCGTAATCAGCTGGATATGGCTCTAAAGCACCATTTACACTTGCCTTCACAACAACCATGGAGCAGGTAGCCGCAATTGCTATACTTGAGATCCTCTCTTCACCTATTCTACTTTTAATTTTTTTTAGACATGTTTGCAAAGCCTTCCAAATCTCTTCAGAGCTCTGTGTGACAAATCTTGAATCAATAGGGCTGACATGATAAGATATGGGCTGACTCTCAGATATCGTGAGACAACCATGTTCATCAACAAGTCCAACCCGGACAGAAGTTGAACCAACATCTACACCGGCAAACAGCATGGCTACTCCAGAGAGCTCAATATTAAATGCCCTTTGTAATCTCGATATCAAAAAATTGTATTGTATTGTATAATACAATATGAATTGGAAACAATCGCTCATAACCTTTTTTTTTTTTTT
>JAJLXD010000049.1:13024-33503 GCA_030571115.1 Wickerhamomyces sp. yHMH617 | reverse complement strand
TCGCTCATAACCTTTTTTTTTTTTTTTTTTTTTTTTGCCTTGTTCTACTAAATTTGTATATAATTCCACAAAAGCCGAAATCAAACGGGCTTCTTGCAGAATTCTACCAATTTTAAAGATTTGTAACACTTTATAACAGTTGTACGCTCATTGGTCAGTGCTTGAGAAAGTCGAATTTTACACGATAAACTCCCTTCTGTGATTAAGGCAATTTGAATTATCAAGTTCAAAAAAGTTTTTGTTTGTTAGACACGGATAAATATAGTAGCATTGATGCTCGGCCGTAACGAACAACGGCTCCAGGATGGATCAGATCACTTGCAGAATGACTTGGAAAAGCTGTCGATAGGCTCTTCCTCTGATGGCGTGGATAGTGTGCACTATTTTGCAGGAGATCAAGATGCTGAAGCTGATCAGATCGATGTTGCGACCTCTTTAATCGGAGGATCATCCGTACATAGATCCAGATCCCATGTGGATCATGTCATAGATCATCTCGAGAATAAAGAGAATATTACCAATGATTTGCCTAATACCTCAGCAGATCTACACGAAAAAAGATATAAGAACGAACATAAGATTTTTACTTTTAGTCTTCCGTTTGGAGGCAATCCTTTAGCTCATTTTCCGTCATTGAAGCAACTGAGAAGTGGTATACCAATAATAGGCGATATTGCTGAAAGTGAAGATGATGACAACTTCAACGTAAAGTTATCCAAAGAAGAGATCAAGAACAGACTTCGGAGACAGGAGTCCATTGATACACTTCAAGAAGCTTATTTGTTCAGAAAATTGAAAGGGCAAGGGAGTTCCAGGCTTCAGGCGGTCAAGAGGGCTCTAACACCCAGCGTCAGCTTGGGCTCATTCTTAGAAGACCCAAAGAAGAAGGAAACTATTTGGGATACAATTGATGGCGATATTGTGATGTTAGGTGGCTATAGAGGAAGTATACTGAGAGATACCAAAACATCTAGAAGACTTTGGATTCCAATACGGGCAGGGTTCAACATTAGGAAAATAGATTTGCTATTAGGGCCCAAGGATGAAGATGAGGAACATGCTGAAGATACAATATACCCAGATGGAATGATGACACACCTTGGACCAGTCGATATTGCTAAAGGGCTCCAGAAAAAGTTGGAGAATGGCAGAACCAGAGTTCATGATTTTGGTTACGACTGGCGACTATCATCTGATATTAACTCTGAGAAGTTCCTCAAATATCTCCAAAAACTGAAAAAGACTAGCAAAGATGGTAAAAGTATTATTGTGATTGCTCACTCAATGGGTGGACTAATTGCCCATCATGCAATGCAAAAAGACCCATCACTGTTCAGAGGCTTGATTTATGCTGGAGTACCTTCTGAATGTCCAAACATCTTGGGACCTATCAGATTTGGTGATTCAGTGTTATTCAGTCAAAAGATTTTAACACCAGAGGCTAACTTCTTTATGAGATCCAGTTTTGTGTTTTTACCAAAGGATGGTCGTTGTTTCATGGACAGAAAAACACATGAGAAATATAATCTGGATTTTTTCGATCCCGAGGTGTGGACTGAACATGAGTTATCACCATTAGTTTCCAAAGACCGCTTGATCAAAGAACGTAATGGGACAGAGATGAAGAGATCCTTTTCCAAACAACATGCAGAGGAATTTTTAACCTCATTTGAAGATTCCAAAGAATACCTATCTAGAACTTTGAAAAGAACAAAAAAATTTTTGGATGAGCTAGAATTCGATGAAACCAAGAACTATCCACCATTAGCTATTGTTTATGGGAATGAAGTGCCGACCGTCAGAGGTTGTAGAGTGAGTGGAATCGAAGGTATTGCAAAGGGTGAGTATGATGATTTCTATTATGGACCGGGAGATGGTGTTGTAAACCATAGATGGCTAATGCCTGAACGGAAAGGATTTCCAGTGAAGGCTAAAATTGCTAGTGGAGCTGGTCATATCTCTTTAATGACCGACTTTGCTGCAATGGGAGAGGCTCTTGAAGCCATATTTCTCTCAGAAAAACTTGAAAAAACTTCAAAAGAAGTTTATGCGAAATGATTACCATTTAGACCTTGTATATAAACGTAATGTATATCATGTACCTTTTTTAAGTAGGTGATATTATTATCTCTATTCATCATCTTGAAGGTCAAAGTACCTCACTTTAAGCCATAGACTACATGCGGAACATTGAACTATGATTTCATATCCTCCCAAACCGTCGGGTGTTCCATTGATCTCCAGATCATCCTCTGTTAGCTGAAATCCATCAGTTGATGTGCACCTTGGACAATCTTTTTTAAAGATAGCACTGTTTTCTAGTTCAACGCAATTAAAGTCATCTAACGTGAACAAATCCAGACCATCGCCGGTGCTGACAATTCCATTCTTCTTGAACAAGTCCGATAGCTCAATGTCGTATTCAGTTCGGAGTTTGCCATCAGATAAAACTCTGTATGCTTCTTGAATCAAAGATATGAGGTTCCCATTACTCAACTGCTTGCTCGTTTTGTCTGGGTGAGTGCTCAGTAGCTTTTCCTTGTATGCGGTTCTAATTTCACTTTGAGAAGCAGCCTGCTGTAAATCCAGAATTTCATAATATGTCTTCTTGCTGAACTGCGACATCAAATCACCTAGGAAACTTCCAAGAACTGAATAGAAGTTGATTTTGATGAGATAATAAAAGATTAATAAAGATTATATAGAGTATCAGATGAGCCGGAATTTACCCCATTAGGAAATAACAGTTCCGGTTCAGTTAGAGAAAAAAATTTGTATGGCACAAATAAAAAAAAAAAAAAATTGAGATGAGCTCTTCAACTTTTGAAGATTTCTTGACGGTTCCTCGAGGGAAAAAGAATGAGCGAGAGTCAAAAGAGAAAAAGAGAGGACTACAGTGCTGAGCTTCGTGTTGAGTCTTTTCACAAGGAGCCTGTGCTTCAAGTGAGCACTTTCTTCAATGGGTTTAATGCTCCTAAAGATACTGAAATCGAATTATACAAGAAAAAGAATTCAGATGAGTTTCTATTCCACGCTGAAAACTCTACTTTAGATTTCGAAGGAAGAACTTCTGCTGATGATTTCAGTGAATATGCTGTTGCTGTATATGACCCATTAAAAAAATCGGTCGAACTATACAAGACCCCAGTGTTCTTGGGATCGGTCACTTCAAAAGCTCATAGAAGAGTTAAAGGACCAGCTGTTAAACAGAAAGGTGTCCGTATGAACATGCAACGTAATGCATTGGGTCAAGAATTTGGTACCAAAAAGGCTAAAAAGGCAATTTCTGATCTAGAAAGAAATCGTATTGATGCCGATTTATTAGCTTCCGCACAATCTGATATTGTTGATTCTGTCAAAGCTGGTACCAGCTCTTTACCAACCAGAGAAAAGTTGGCTGAGAAAGTCGAAAGCGATAGACCAACACCAGTGGCTAATGTTGATGCAACTGATGTCGCTGATATCTACCCAATTTACAATATAATACCGAAGAAGGAACTTTCTGCTATCAGAGTTACTTCTCTATTAAACGAAACAGATGAAAGTGCTAAATTAGAACTACTACCATATGCTGATTCTGAAATCATTACCTCCAAATTAGCTAATATTGATAGCAACACTTCTACTCAAAAAGCACAACTCATTTATTACGCTTCACTGTTGATTGGTTTCTACAAAAACAGACGTATCTCCAACAAAGCTGCAATCTTAACAGAGCTAAAAAACCCACCTGAAACCTTGGTTGATGGTCTGTTAGAAAGATTTACAATTTTAAAACCAGGTCAGTTTGGTCGTTCCAAAGACCGTGCATATAAAATTGATCCTTACCATGAAGACAAACTGTTATGTTACCTTTTGGCAGTCATCCTCCACATGAATAATTTCATAGTCGAGGTCACACCACTTGCACAGGAACTGTCCCTAAGACCAGCAAGACTGTTGGGATTATTTAAAGCTTTAGGTTGTGTCGTGAAAGGTGCCTCTGTTAGTGAGGCCGAGGCTTTCGGAGTTCCAAAATCTGCTGCTTCAAGCTACAAGATTGCCTCTTTGAAAGTCCCATTCAAACTGCCAGTAATGACCAGAAGAGGAAGAAAAGCCTGATCTAAAATGTATAAAGCTCATTCATTCATTAGTGTTATTGCTTATGTAATATTTCGCCTATATAACTGGCAAAAGTTTTGAACTGTACTTTAATCATCGATTAATACCACAGAAATGACAGAAACGGAGAAGTAAGTGGTCTCGGACCAATTTTATGGTGATTGTGGTCTAACAGCTTAGCAGTAAATCCGTTGAAGAGGCTTTGATTGGCCTTGTAAATATCGAAGAAGAGCTTGAAACTGCTGAACGTATAGCAGGTGAGTACACTCTTTTGGAGTCTTCATTTGAACTTCAAACTAACAATCACACAGAAATCGCTCGTCTAAGAAGAGTTCAGAAGATCTATGAGAAAAGAAGTACGTACACTCAATCCCTTGACAAATTTTGGCATATCGTTTTATCGCAACATCCAGACTTTTCAGAATATATTAGATCTCAAGATTTCAAATACATTGAACTTATTAAGGATATATATGTTTCATGGGATGCTGCAAATACTACTTCAGATAACGTGGACCCTTCTGATTTCTCTTTAACGTTCCAGTTCAACGCTGCAGGTGATGATTTCCCAGCTCAAACTGTAACCAAAAGTTTCAAACAAGAGAAGATTGACCCAGAAGATTTGGCAGTTAATAAGAACAAAGCTGAAGTTCTAACAGACGATGAATATGATTTTGATGGAGAAACTGAGAAATTAGTGAGTCAACCTGTTGATGTAGTATGGCCCAAATCTTATGATTCCATAAAGCCTACTAAAATAAGCGATAAGAAATCCAAAGAAGGCAAAAAGAATTATAGATCTGGGATGAAAAGCTTTTTTGGCTGGTTTAAATGGACAGGAAGAAAACCTGGTAAAGAATTCCCAGCAGGTGATGACTTCGCTCGACTGTTTGCTACTGATATTTTTCCAAATGCGGTAAAATATTACACTGAAGCTCAGAGGGATGGATTAGAAGAAGAGTTAGACTCAGATGCAAGTGAGCCTTTAGATATATCTGACAATGACGATAGCGACAGAAAGAGAAAACGCGATGATTAAATCCAAAAGTAAACGTTTTATCAACTATTAAAATTATTGTAACTATATACTTATTAGAATCCTATGGTCAGGATTGAACTATGCAAAGTTTGGTTCTTCGCTCAACAATATCATCATAGACGATCATCTTCTGCCTCTGTCAAATCCCCATCATCTAGTAGCTCGTCTTGAAAACCTTCATCATTTTGTTCAGGTTCATTACCAAGAGTTGAGTAAACTGTAGAATCAAGATCATTTCTATCCAATGAAATAGATCTTCTGAATACATGGACTTTAATGAGATTGATAACCCAGCGACCACCGTTCTGAATGGAGGTAAGTGCCCCCGAAACAACCTTCACAGCAGTGACAACTGTATAACCAACGACAGACGAGACTTTATTGAATAGTGAAGAGTTATCAAACTCAACATCTTCGTCGCCCAGTTTGATTTGACCATATCTTCCAACATAATGGTTATAAATCACATAAATCAAGACTGCAGCACCAAGGATAGGAATGACAATGACGAAGAATAACGGTAGACCTCTCAAACCTCTATGCTTACGTTGAAACTCTTCCTCTCTACCAGGACATGGTTGAGCCTCAACTTTATCAAATTCTTGACCAGCTTTACAAGTACTCAAAGGAATTCTTCTGTAACCAGTAGGCAACCAATATTCATCAACTCCGAGTTCTTTGCAGACATTAGAATGATCAGGAGGAGTGTATCCTGGGACTAGCTTACATTCACCATTTTGATCACGGAAGTAGTTGAAGTCACATTCAAAATCTTGTCTGGTACAAGCACAATCACGAATAGTCTCGTAAGGCTTGTCCAATTTCTCACCAATGTAACATTCCTTACCAGCAATCTTTCTATAATATTGTGCTTCATGACCAAATAGACAGTTGTCAGATTGATGTGGATGTTTAGGAGTCCATAAATCAAAATCATCAGTATCTGGGTGTTGTAGGTCCAAATTACATTTTCTCTTCAATAATTGGGAGAAATCAATCTGATAAACAGTAGACTTATCACCTTTGGATGAAGGTAGTTTAGTGAAGAGCATGAATTTTCTTGAATCATCAGATGGAACAGTGGATATATCGTTGACGGTAACAAGGTCTTCGGTGAACTTGTAATCAGTCCAAGTGCTACCTTCATCCAATGAGTAGCTAATCGTATTAGTAGAGTCTTGTCCATTGACCAAAACAATAATTGAGCCTTGATCACCATATTCCCATTGAAAGACTCCTTTTTTGACTTCTTTCCAAGTAACACCACCATCTCTAGTTAAGAAAGTTGATGAGTCCAAATATGGTACAAGCTTGTCACCGACGTTACCAACACCAATCATCATACCAATAGCCGAGCCAGAAGAGAAAGTATCTCTATAATCCGCTCTTTCTGTATAACCATGTAAGTGTAATGAACATTCTTGGATTGATTTACCTGTACATTCGTACTTTTTACCATTTGAGTCGACACTAGGTGGCTGTAAGTAATCCCAATGAGCACCATCATTATGCGTTATCACAGTTTTCAATTGCTTTCTAGCACCACGTTTAGCATCTTCAGCATTGGAAACGATATTAGCTACAGCAACACCTTCCAGGTTCTCTAGTTGTTCGAAATCAACAAAACCTGCTGGATCTCTGTTGATATATTCTGATGACATAACATAAGATGTACCATTAGAGTTAGATTTCAAAATGGCACCGTATTCAGAACCAGATCTCGAGTTGGTAGTGACATGCAGGAAAATAGCATGAGATTGGGCAGATAACACAGTGTAAGCTTGTTGCTTATCAACGCGAAAATTACTTGGGAATAAGGCATCTGCCCATGTTCTACCATCAACTGAGACATGAGCACGTAATGTACCATCAGCCTGGCTAGTAGCAGCAACCAAATAATCGTCTGCTTGAACAAACCCAATAACATCTTTCAATGGGGCATTGATATCATCAACAAAGAAATCTTCAGAAAAGATCAATTCACCAGAATAGATGGTATTATCATTTTCTTCTCTTTGACAAACAATCAATTGCTCGTGAGTAGGCTCTAACAAATGTCCAACAAATTCACAATGAGTTACATGCTCTTGCATCAGAGCAAATCTTCTACCATAAGATTTGGATCTATATGTAACAGTTCTGCAACCACCTTGTAATGAACCAGAATCGCAACCCAGTTGACCAATGTAGATTAACCAGTTACTGTGCTTTGGGTGAAATCTAATTGGTTGAACTCCTGGAATAAATGGTGCTGGAGTTCTGAAGAATTTCCAGTTATCAGCTCTGTCAGTTGAATAGATGACCTTTTGGTTCGTTGCCAAAAGGTAGACATGATTTGTGTTATGAGGGTTGACAAAAATATCTAGAATTTCTTCGTCTGGTGCAATCTGTTCCCAAGAAGAGCCCTGATCATGGGTCACATAAGCCTTGTTGTGGGAAGTTAACAAAACAATGGTCTCATCTTTTAGATTTGAACCTTTGACTCTATCCAAGTAGTAATATTGTTTAATTTGACCCGAGAAGGCAAAAGAAGAAGTCTTAACTCTCCCATCATTGATACCATCTTTAGATTTTTCCTTGTCACCTTCTCTTTCATCAGGATTAGTGTCTGGTTCAGTTTCGTCAGGAGTATCATCATCATCGTAATCAATCAATTTATTGTCACTATTATCGGCATTCGGAACATAGTTTGGACAAGATTTCTCAATGGTCTGCGACAGACTTGATCCCGAAGATACAGAGCAGACATTTCCTGGGGCCAATGTGTAAGCAGCTGGAACAACGTAGGTGTTGGCATTGTCAACACAATATTTTGCTTGTAAGTTTTCGTCTGTTAAGCCTTGAATTGCGGGAACACAATCACCATTGGAGTTTCTCTTGAAGTTGAGAGAGCAGACATAATCTGAGGGGGTACATGGACAGCTATCCTCAATAGCCACAGGCTCGTTGAACTCTCTATCAACTTTACAATCAGCATCACGTCTTCTTCTGATGAACTTTTGCTTGTGCCCAAGAATACACATAGCATCATTATAGTTAGGACGTTTAACGAACCAGTCTTCAAAATCGGAGGTTTCACATTTTCTGTCATATAACTTACCAAAGTCCAAAAAAAATGTATTGTACTGACCATCTGATGACTTTCCAGAGACTAAAAATTTGAAGTTTGTTGAATCAGGAGTAGTGGTTAGCATCTCAGCACGGATGGTTGTATCAAGACCTACTTGTTGCCATGATTGTCCATGGTTTATTGAGAATTTAACGGTGTTTGTATCAGAGGTGTCTTCAATAGCGATAATAATAGATCCTTGATCACCAAACTCGAACAAGTGTGCTCCATTCAGTGTTCTTGACCAAGTTAAGCCTGAATCACGAGAAATAAATGTATCGCCTTCTTGGTAGGAGCCTAAAGAAGAGCCAGTGTTACCAACCCCTAAGAGGATACCCGGAACAGGCGATGAGAAATATTTACCTGGGGCATCAGGGTATCTAGAAGCTCTATCGACTAACGAATGAAGATGCAATTGACAGTTGTCACCGTTACAATCATTTAATTTCAAATCAGACCATGAAACACCTTGATCGAAAGAAATCTTAGAAGCAACCCTAATAGTTGATTCCTCACCATTCAAAACCTTAGCACCGTTGGACACTGTATTTGCCAATACAACACCATCGATACTTTCAACAAGTTCATAATCAACATTGTCCTCATCTCTATGTGTGTATTCTAGAGATTTTGAAAAAAATGATGTGTTAGCTGTGGTTGAGAAAAACAATTGCCCAATTTCTGATGATCCTTCATATTGGACATCAATGAAGAACGAATTCTCAGTTCCTTCAACCACTGTAAAAGTTTGTGATAGTTTGGTTCCAGTAGGAAATTCAACCTTATCCCATGAATCACCATCATTAGAGACATAGACATTACTACTGGTTCTGTCGCTTAAGTGAGCACCGACTGCAACCAATGAAGTAGAACCGGCACCTAGCTTGGTAATGTCAGTGATCAAACCGCTGCCATAGGTAATGTAATTCTTTGAACCGAAGAAATCAGAAGATTTTGCCAAAACTGTTGAGACTTCAGACTCTCCAGAGACAATACAAGTGATTTGATTCAAATCTTTGACATTTGAATTAGGAGTAGCGTCAGAGAAAAGACACGAGTAAGCTTTAGTCAAAGGTTTCAACTCATTAAAGTTATCCTTGGTATAGTAATATTGTCTCTCGCAGCTCTTGGAAGAGCTGTCTGAGCACTGACCTGCAAATAATGCATACTCTGATGAATGCCCATGGAACACTATAGGCGAATGCTTGGAGTCTAAGGTTTCTACCGAATCAAGTGCTGGCTTCTCATTGGTTGTGAATTTTTTCCAAGTCAAACCACCAGATACTGTTTTAAAGTGAGTAAGATCTTCAGAAATGGCATAAGCATGATTGTTTTTGTATGGATGCTGCACTAGGTACTTGATCTTCACATTTTCGAGATCAATGGCTAAGAACTCTTCTCCGGCGTTTTTAGATAAATAAACAGACCCTGAGCCTTTATCGAGATAGATAATATTCTGATAATATGTTAGTATTCTGAATTTATTAACAAAGAAGTACGTTTTACTCACCGATGAGTCTTCAAAATAGACTAATTCTGGGGCACCTAGAAAAGATTTATACTTAACAACCGGACTGAATATAGCATTAGCAGCTGATGCCAGTAGCAAAAGAAGTACCGTAGGAAACTTCATTCTTGAGATGACCACTTTCTCAACTGGGGAATATTGAGAAAATTATAAGTGATGGTTTTTATTTCTTTCAAACCTCTCAGTACTCTCCAGTATTTTCAGGGTGCAGCTGGTGGTACTATTGGACAAGACTTGTGGTCAATCAGCCTAATGTGAAAATTGGGAAGCCCACAAGCTCGAATGTCCGATGAGTCCGTTTTCGTAGACTCTCTCTTAGTTCTCTGAAATTGGTGTCATCGTACGAACATCTCTTCACGATCACTTTGGCTTCTGTTATCGGAGTTTGAGTCTAACAGCTAACAAAAATTTGAGGGTGTTTTCGTATAATTTTCTTAGGCATCGGGCTGCATGAATCAACGCTCAAAACCTCTACCTCATATATTTTGATTACAGAATACAGAGTGAGTGAATACAGATTACGATAATTCTTTAATCAGTGAAAGATTCAATTAATGTAAAAAGTTAATCATAACTGCGTGGCTCGCGTCTTTCTCGATCTCTCAAGTCATTTCGGTAATACGAATCAGAATCATATCTGGACACATCTTCTGTTCTTTTTCCTAGCTCCAAGTCTCTTTCTGACCTATACCAATCTCTTTTTCTTTCATCAACTCTTCGGTACCCAGCATGCCCATTTGGATGCCTATCACTTCTGTCCCTTTCCTTGCTGGTTCTTGATCCCTCTTTGTGAGAGTCATGCCTGCTTCGATTCTTATCAGAATCTCTATGTGGACGATGATGATGGCTTCTTTCAGCACTCCTGCTTCCATGTGAGCTCTTTTCGCCGGTAGAAGATATATGTGAGTTCCTTGACTGACTTTGAAGCTTCCTCTCCTGAAGTTTCTTTAGTTGTTGTTCTCTTATTTTAGCCATAGGATCATCTCTTATCAGGCCCTTTAGATCTTTTGCTTCGCTATTAAAAGATTCTTCAAGTTTGTCAAAGCCTCTTTTAGAAGCAGGTGGGTCATTGTTGTTACCACGTAATATCAGCTCATCTACTCTCTTCTTCCCTAGCAAATATTCTTCAGATTCACTTGTCTGTAGTTTACCACCATTTCCAACACCCGATACATCATACATCCATTCTACCCTATCACTTACTTTCTTTCCTGTTTTTGCATACTGCAATGCTCTTAACTCGGCTAGTTCCTTCTCTTTGGCAATTTCCTCTTGCCTCTCTTTAATTTTTTTTCGCTCATTAAGAGCTTCTTGTTCAGCTTCCCAGACTTTCTGCTGGTTTTTCATCAAGCCAGGATGCCATGATTTCTTCAAGTTCAAGTCGCCCGGTGCCATTTTGTGAGAGAAGAATCAATTTAACTTAAAAGTCGACCAATTATAATAATTAGTAGAACTTCTTAAAAGTCCTTCATCTTGATGAAAAATTCAGGGTTATGTGCGATTGGCCATCATAGTGATGATTATTTTTCGGTTATATGTAAACACATTACTCAATACATAATTACTTATTCTTAGTGGGACAGATAGTTGAAGCTACCTGGTTTGCACGAGAGTATGAGTGTTCTGATTCAAACATCTGTGGGTAAGTGTTGATGTATTTGATTAGATATGAGATATCTTACTAATGAGTCTAAAAGGTAATTTGGTGGTCGATTTGCAGGTCGAGATAGCACCAGCTGAATCTAACAACTTTTTGAAACTTTGCAAAGCTAAATATTACACATTTGCTCCATTTTATAGCATTCAGAAAGGTTTTATAGCTGAGACTGGCGATCCCCTATATCCAATCAGCAAAGATGGTCAATGTGCCTTCCATTTGGCTAATCAGACAGATTCAAAATATTTGAAGACAAAACAAAACCTGCTCCATCATGACAAGAAAGGCATCGTTTCTTTTATATCCCACAGAGATCCGCATGACTCGAGTATTCATTATATAAGCTCGCTTTTCACTATAACACTCGATGCAGTAGATGAACAAAGAAGCTTTTTAAAAAACAATATTGTGTTTGGCCATGTCTCCGAAGGACTTGATGTTCTGGATAAAATCAATGACTCTATAGTCGATGAAACTTATACGCCTCTTCAGGACATAAGGATACACCACTGTTATATATTGGAGGACCCATTTGAGGAAATTGAGGGCCTGATAATCCCATCATCAACACCCGAGCCTACGAAAGAACAGCTCTCTACCATCAGATTAGATGATATTGAAGATCTCCGGATAAACACTGATGAAGGAATTATTGAGGAGGAGATGAAAATGGTCAAGGCGCAAGAAGCTGAAACTAAAGCACTAACACTAGAGCTGATCGGGGATCTCCCATCAGCAGAGGTAAAACCCATGGAAAATGTGCTATTTGTTTGTAAACTCAATGCATTAACCAGAGATGATGATCTGGAAGTAATCTTTTCAAGGTTTGGGCCCATTGTTTCCTGTGAAGTGATTCGTGATAATGAAACTGGTGACTCGTTACAATACGCTTTCATCGAATATGAGAATAAAAAAAGTTGTGAGAATGCATATTTCAAAATGGATGGTGCTCTTATTGATGACAAGAGAATCCATGTTGATTTTAGTCAAAGTGTATCTAGGCTAGCAGATGTTTGGAGAAACAAAACGAATACAAAACGTTCTCAATATAACAGATCTAAAGGTTTCAAAAGAGAAAGGTCTCGAGACAGTGACTATGACCATAGACAACCCAACAAGAGACACTACAATTCAAGGGAAGAACATCTAGACCACCACAGAGGGGGAAACGGCAGCTAAGAAAAGGTTTATTGTATCTATACTTATTAATCCATGTTACTATAGCAACAATCGGTCACAAGATAGCGTGGCTCTAACAAACTCGTTAGTAGTTTCTTTTTTGTTTAACCGATGATGTGAAAAAAACGTCAAATAAAATAGCAAACGTAACACAAAATTATACGTTTTCTGTGACTTTTTGGAAGATTCAATCTTCTGTACTTCGTTTCCTCGATCTAAATTGGTTTCTCTACTGATCCCTGGATCCTGATCATATGGAAACATCGATAGCATCGCAGAATATAGAGCATCACTATCATCATGAACAGAATACGAATCTTCAAGTATGGTGCTGCTCTGGCAACGTCTGGATTAATGGGGACCACTTTTGCTGATAGCGTTGTGAAGACTGAAATAGAAGGATCAGGTAATGACTATCAAACAAGATTTCGGAAAGTGTTGAAAAATTTCAAAGATTCAATAACTTTCTCAAACCTGGAAGACAAGATTCCAATCTCGGAAGATAATCATGAAGTTGACCCAAATCTCATACGGTCGCTCCCGCCTAAGGACACCTATCAGGCACCAAAATATCCCATCGTGTTATGCCATGGGCTGTCTGGATTCGATAGGCTAGTCCTTATACCATCGGTGAATCGCTTAACAGGATTTTTATCTGGTAAAACAAAGACTGAGGGATCTGAAAATGGGTTTATTTTTGAGGAAAAAGGTGGTATATCTTTGGATTACTGGTATGGTATTCAAGATGCCTTAGAAAAGAAAGGGACCACTGTGCTTGTGGCGAAAGTCCCTGGCTTTGGTAGTATTGAAGAAAGAGCTAATGAACTAAATAGATTCATTACAAACGGAGTTGAAAGAATCAGAAAGAAGTCAAAAGAGGATGTCTACAATGATGAAAGTGAGACCAACAAAGAATCATTTAAGGAAAGAGGTGAGAAACTGAAGATAAATCTTGTTGCACATTCGATGGGTGGTTTAGACTGTCGTTGGTTAATATCTCAACTAAAGAAGAAAAATTATGAAGTTGTAAGCCTCACCACTATAACAACTCCTCATCGAGGGTCTGAAGTCGCTGACTATGTTGTTGATCTAGTAAGTAAACTTCCCGAGGAAATCAAATTACCTCCAAGCATCTATGAACTGACAACAGACTCACTGAAATTTTTCAATTCTAAAGTACTGGATGATCCAAATGTGTTGTATTTCAGCTATGGTGCTAGCTTCATTCCAAAATGGTATAATACATTTTATGCAACATGGCTAATTATTCACAGCAAAGCTGGTGCCAATGATGGTATGGTCAGTGTTTCTTCTGCCAAGTGGGGTACCTATCTGGGGACCTTGTCAAACTTGGACCATCTAGATTTGATTAATTGGACAAACAGCATAAAGCGAGTTGCCAGGGAGATCACACCAGGGTTATCTAAAGATGATACCATAGACACTGTAAACTTATACTTGGATATTGCTGATAATTTGGCCAAGAGAGGACTTTGAATCAACTAAAAAGCTACAGACATGATCATGGTATAATGAAATAAATGCAATAAACGTTATAAACTAGATACATCATAACAACCTTGTAGATGCTTTTTTCAATTCCTCCATACAGAGGTGACAATAATCTTTCAATGATACATCCTCGACTTTCAGATCATCAAGTGCGGTGTTGCACATATTAAGTTCAGATAGAAGGAAATTTTTATAATTGCCAAACACAAGTTCCTTCTCTACTTTTTCAAGAATCTTTAACTCTACTAGTAGTTCATTTCTCTTGACAGCCAGGTTGTGTTTAGTTTCCCTGAATTTGGAGTCAATTCCAGCACACGTTGGATCTACCATGCCAGTGGATGATAAATACTTCTCAAAAGGGGAAGAAGTGTTGTTAAAGCCCACTGATGATAATAAATCAACTTCTTTCAAACTTATTGATCTCTCTACTTTGTTCAATTCAAGACCTTTTCTGAAGTTTTCCAAACTTTTCTCAAGCCTCCAAGATTTCCAGAATGAAACACTGGATTTCCCTGAAAGGAAAACATTAAGTATAAATGATAATAACAAAAAAAACAATAACACCTTATGGACACTTAGACTTTGAATGAACTTAATGCAGTCTGTAAATATAAACCTGAAAACTTCGATCAATAAGCCAGTGAACCCCACTAGCAGAATTTTTGTATAGTACTTCAAGATAAATCTCAAATCAATCACAGCATTGATATCTTCTTTCTGAGGAAAAGGATCATTAGATTTGCTCAAATTACCATAAGTTCTAATAGATTTGATTATCTTTCCGTGGGAACCAAGAGCTTCAGTTAGATTTTCCAGCACTTCACATAGTTTTGACACTTCGAGTTTGTAGAAGTGGAAAACGCTCTTTTTATATAAATTTGAGGCTAGCCATGAATCAGAATCGGCTGACTCGATTTTTCCGTAAATCAGAAGTTTACAGCTTCTTGCATTCTCTTCAATTATTATGATCTTTGAAGATATTCTCAAAGAAGATCCAAATGCTTTAATAAAATTGGAAACCTCGCTGATTCTATAATATTTGTTGTCTATGGTCTGCTCAATTGTTTGAATTCTTCTGGATGACAATTTACCATCTGTGCCTTGCAGATTGATGAAACTGCTCGATATATTCAGCTTAAAGTCAACATATCTAGTTAGTCCCTCTTCTGTAGAGTACCAAAGTGAAGTTCTCAAATCATCAGTATCAGCAAATGGTGATATATCTCGGAAGATCGAAGAGTGATCACCATATACCATGTGAAATAAGGCTTTAGCAGGAACATTAAAGCTCTTTATCTCACAATGGTCATAATCTTGCTTGAAGTTCGTTCTCATACTTTTATCATCAACCCTCACACCATCGAACGGTTGAAACGAGTTCATTTCATGATTCTGTTGATTTGCATTATTACGGGGAGGCTTCGATACGTGGCTTTGAATATGGTGAGATGCACCCTCATCTGATCTAAGAGATTCTATCAGTGGAATAATCTCTTGTTGAGACTTTGGTTTTTCACTGCTGATATTGTTAATCAGTAAATCAATAGCCTTTTGGATTAACTTTCCATCTTCCAAAAAAACCCTCCCCTTCATATTTAGTCCATCAATATCATAAACCTTGATGAGATCCCAGTTCCTCTCAGAAACAACATCAACTGCAACGATCTCTGATAAAGGCTTTTTCATCAACGATACAAAGCCAGTGCTGCTCAAGTAAATATACGAATTTTTTGTGGTCACAAAACAGCTTCCAGACAATTCTTGTCCAGGATTTACTGACCAGAGACATGTGAAATGCAAAACAACTAGTTCATTCTTGTCAACAGTTGTATCAAACAATGATTTAAGCTGCATATCATAATGCTTCAAACGTGAGGGGTAGTACGGTGGGTACAACTCTTTGGTGATTAATGAAGAAAGCTGGTTCGAGTTTTCTTCAGTGGATGCACTTGTATGCTTAGTGGTAGCAGATTCTGACAAGTAGTACATACCCCAATTAACACTACCCCAAATGTTTGCAGTCACTGCTGTTGGAACCACAGTTTGGGATAAAAATGCATGTGAAATTAAGGCAACTTTTGATTTTGCTGTTGAAATTGGTGTGTTCAAGTCAGGGTCTCTGAAATCAGCAGCAAGTTTACTTTCTAAATGTTCATTTTCTCCAACAAGATTAGTTAAATGACTTGATGTAACGGTAGTGACTGTATCGTCTTTATTTGTATTTTCGACTTTAGAGCTTGTTAATTCAGCATCAGTAGAAGTAAATGAGGTAGATGCAAAATCGTATAACAATGGAGGGAATCTACCAAATGCATATTTACCTGAGTCACTTTGAGAGTTTTCGATTGCCCTTTGTTTCTCTTGTGAAAATACTCTTAGCCATGCCCTCAAATCTTTCAAATTTTCAGCTTGGAATACCACAGTGGACTCGATGGTTTTTATTTCGAAACAGAATCTTCGATCTTCATCTGGTGCATATCTTATGTTACATAACAGAACACCAATCTTGTCAGTTTCTTGGACAAAATTCTTGGAAGGAGATAGTAAGAATAGACCGAAGATGCCTGTTTTCACAAACACCCATCTTCTCACCCATATCTGTCTCGCTGGTTTACCAACTGTTGTTTTCATGAATAACCACCCATGTTTTTCATACAAATGCTCTTCATCTGCATTATCAATTGCAGGGTCATATTTGGAAAGAGCTGAGGGATTGAGTAATGCTAAATTATGTTGTTTGAGATCTCTCGATGGTTCGAACTGGGACACTGTAGCTCTAAAAATCTGTTCTTTAGACCGGTTCATATCAGTTAATAATGAGTCCACTGACACTTTCATTGCATCAGCCCATGAGCATACTTTTCCAAAATACTGATCATTATATGCATCCTTGCCTTTAAATATAAGTTCTGATAATTTTACTAAAGCAGTATCTAATACTTGATGAAATCTTGATATCTCAATGCAAACATCTAGTGAAGCAGACAAATATGTTTTCCTCACATCAAACAGTTGAAAAGCATCTTCTCTGGAGGATGATGGTTCTTTGTTTTTAGATAATGATGCATACTTAGCCAAAGATGAATCATATTTAGACTGTATGAATTCAAAATTTTTTCTTGTTTCTTTGTATTGCTTCAAGTGGCTCTTGCTGATATCAGTCAACAATTCAACGATTTCATTGTGATTGACATCTAAGTCTTGGAAATCTTTACTCCATAAGCTTTGTAAGTTTGTTCTTGTTGTGTCTAAGACAAATGATGTGTTTTCTTGATCAATCAATCCAGATTTCAAGAAATCGGGTATGAGCTGATTTAGGAAGACTGAATTAACGTCTTTGAAGTCATTGTATTGTTGTGGGTATCTCTTTGTAGATTTAATCAATCCTTCAATCCATTGCTCGGTGAGATCCATTTGTGAATTGTAATATGTGTATCCAGCTCTGAAACTAGGTGAATCTAATGCAGCTTCTTTCAATCTCACCGATATCAGCTTGATTAGTCTTGGAGATTCACCCTTCTTTTGAGTGTCTGAAATTTTGAAGGAACTCCCATTAGATCTGGGATTGGGTACAGTGCCACCGGATCCATTTGTTTGTGCCATCACTTTTTTGTTAAAAGTCAGTTCTTCCACTAGTTGCTCTTGTTCAAAATCCCTTAGCTAAAATACTTAATATATAATGAGGTTTGAAGCCCTCCAATTTTTGAATATTACCCGGTTCATAAACTCGCGCGAACTAAAATTTTTTAATACAACGATCACTTTGACCTTTAACAATAGCTTTAAATAAGTTAGGGAAGCCCGTTCATGTAGTGTGTTTGTGCTGCTCCATATTAGAAAGAGTGCTCAACATTTTGCAGCAAATGAGGATCTTTGGGTGCTTCGGTGAGAAACTATGAAGGGTCATAGTGAATTCACAAACAATACTACATAAACAGGTCTTTCTTTCCCATAACGCATATCTTAAGTTGGTCGATCATGCTTTGAATATAAGCCATACATCGTATCAATGTGTCTCTTTGCGAAGAATAATTTAGATCAATCATTGCAATCAAATGACAACCCATGTTTGTTTTAACGAAAATATGGCTCTTATCCCTACTATGGTGGGTATTGAGTTCTTCAATATTCATTTTGGAATAATCTATGGGTCGATTTTCTAGAACTTGGCGTTGTGTTTGAGCTTTTTAACAACTGAACACTTTTGGAACATTTTGTTATACTTGAGTTATTGTTGACGAGATGCCCTTCTGTAAGTGATTTGAATTGACAGTAACGGTGTCTTATGATCTTTGTTTCAAGTTCTTTGAAATCGATGCTGAGTAAGTCATTAGTGCTGAAAATCAATTTCATTTTTGAAAGCTCTAAGAGATTCTCATATATACACCATCACTTTCAAGTTGGTTCACTTGAAGTTGTTTGTTTAAACATGGTGAAATATGGGTTTACGCTCACTTGACTGCTTATATGTTTATTCATTTGCATTGGAATCTACAATTATTGAAATGTATACGCTACAATCTCACGTCATCATCATAATGAGACGCTGATCTTTAAAGTATTGACTACTAAAAGTTGTGGTTATCGGTTGTAGGGAGTTCCTACGAAATGAAATTAGTTGTATCCTTAATTCATTCAGAGGTGTAAATTGCAATCACAATCCCATAGACCTGGTACTGTAATATTATATCCTGAACTTCATGGGAAGTAATTAGTTTGATTTGATACCTTAGTGAGGTCGCAAATCTTCATCGTTATAAACGCAACTAAGTTATTTTCATATACCTGGCAGTTGTTGGCAGTTGTTGGCACCAATTGGGATAATCAGAAGGTGACTCAGTGCTCAGTGCTCAGTGCTAGAAATCAGTGTCATCGGCGGGTAGTTCATCAATAATTATAGTGTATCACATATAGTGGAAGTTATACGTCTTGTAAAGAGTTTAATTACCATTCCATTTGTCTATGTGTATCAGAAATCAGTCCCCAAATAGTGGTACAGGATAGAACTTGGACAGATTTCCAATTTCTGATTTAATCAACCGATCTCCAAACAGTTTCACAAATCACAAATCACAAATCACAAGTCACAAGTCACAAGTCACAAGTCACATGAAGAATGTTACTATGAATTCCTAAGACTCTTAAGTCCTATCCACGGAACAACCATGTGCTAAACACTCAGATCGTCGAATTCTTACGGCATCTTTGGTATAGCATTTCGCTGAACAGTAACCAGATTCATGGTTATTTCCCATTCATGGCCAGATTCACGCAAGAAAAAAGCAAGGAACATTTTGACGCGTCTTAACTTTGAAACAATTTTGACGTGTTTCGTGTTGCGTGTTGTATTAGATTCGAATTTCGTAGTGAGTCTAGTGCCCCACTAACTAATAACATATTGACTCATCGAGTATCAAGTATCGTCTTTCAACTTTCAAGTCATTAATGGCTCTCTATAACATACTGTCAGTTTGACTTGAGAATTTATAACGGCTTTACAATAAATACTTGTTTATTCTATAAACGTGCTCGAGTCCATAATCCATACTACTGCTTACTGCTCACGTCTAATACTCTATGTTTCAGGCCGCAGTAAATACACGAAAGACACTAAAAGATTTGACATTCAGAAATGCAAGTAATCCCGGATTGTCTGTATCAAAAATTTCACTCAAATTAAAAAAATTCCTGGCAAAAAGCCAGTTGCACTGTCGATCAGGGACAGGTTCTTAAGAGCCAGGTACCCATAAAAAGAAAATCTTCAAATAATAAAGAGATATTTATAGTACAAAGAGATAGGGCATTGTAAACTAAACAGAGTGAAACCAAGCGATCCCTAAGTCTACCTAACTCCTAGCTTCTAAATGGCTTAGCAGACCTCCATTCTCAGTCTCCACATGCTCCACATGCGCATGTTCCACTCCATAAACCAGCATTTGACCGTGTCGTTGTTGCAATTTATATAGATGTTATTTTCGTACGTGTTACATGCACTGTCAAGTTTCAAGGTTCCATAAATAATCAACTGTCAGATAAAAAAAATACCCGCTAAAAAAGTTTTTCTGCAAACTTGCGAAGGAACTAAAAAAAGTTCTCAATTATTTCTTTGGCCATCGATCGCTTCTCAATTAGAGCATAATATTTACGGGTTCCTAAAGGAGACACAAATTTTCAATCGAGAGTGGAAACGTTAGAAGCCAGACTAGACGATAAGTCACGGCATCACCATGAACTCATAACTCAAAAAAAAAAAATTGTAAGCAAGTCAGTCAAGTCAAAAGCAACCTTTCCGAGTTTTGAACAGTATTAAATTCCAAAGCCTTCTAAATTTTAAATTCTACACAAAAAAAAAAA
>JAJLXD010000049.1:0-13000 GCA_030571115.1 Wickerhamomyces sp. yHMH617 | reverse complement strand
AAAAAAAAAGAGTCTGGCCCAAAAGTTAAAAATTCCGCGCCTCTTTTAGGATTGTTATTCTGTCCAAATTAGGAAATATGAATGTTTTAAAAAGGAAAAACGCGAAACCCACAATTGCAAAAAAAGAAACGAAACCATCGATTGTAGCGTGGACAAACCAGAATTATGGCTGAGAAAATTTTCACTGATAGTGAGTTTAAAATTTTGAGTCAGAAATATATAAAAAGACAAGGTTCCCTATCTTTTACAAAATTTTCCTAAATTAATTATTATTCATTTACATACTCATCACAACTAAAATGCAATTCAAATCTGTCGTCGTCGCTTTAGCCTCTGTTGCTGCTGTTTCTGCTGCCAACGCTTCCAACGCCTCTAACTCTTCTAACGGTTCCACCTCTGTTTCCACTGGTGCTGCCGCTTCCAACGCTATGGGTGCTGGTGTCTTCGGTGCTGCCGTTGCTGCTGGTGTTGCTTTCCTTTTCTAAATTACCTACAACTGAAATCATTCTTTGCTTGCAAGGAGGTATTTTATTTTTTAAAAAGTTAATAATATCCATTTAGATATACTCTTGCTTTTTGCTTAATTCATCAATATAAACAATATTAGTTTGTTCATGGTTTTAATACTTGGTTTTTTTGTTAGGTGTACTTTTTATAGTTTTTATTTGAAAAGGGAATTTTTTTTATAGAATACTTCTGTAAGCTTTCTGTGTGAGTTTGAATAGTTTCATTGATTGGAATGTTTGCTGGTGAGCAAATTATACAATACAATATTGGTCTTGTTTCCTTAGTTACCGATATTAGCTGATTACTATCTGCCATTTTTGAACTACACGATCTGGCTGCAAGAATGATACCATCAAGATTCAATCGTTTCTTATTACTATTGTCTTATACTTTGAAATCTATATTACTGATTGCGCTTGCTATTTGCTAGCTCTTTTCTTTTCTTTGCTTTTGTTTACGTCTGCAATTTTTTTAATTTTTTTTTTTTGTTGAGAAAAAATTTTTTTTTCCAAAATTTTAACTTGTGCCTCAAAGTTTCTATTTTTAGATCACGATCACGAAACTTCTCAAATTTTCCTTTTAACAATAATTTTTTTTTTCTCTTTTGAGCTAAAAAATGGCTTCAATTTATTCACAATCACCAATACACACTAATATATACACTGATTGTTAATTGAGAAATCCCAGGTTTCATTCTGTGTACATGTAAGCTCAATTGCAGTTCTATGGCCCATTGGCCCATTGGCCCATTGACTATTGACCACCAGACGTCTTTGATAATTAATCATAAAGGGTCGTGTAGTTGGAAATACGCGCCTAATTAATATCAGTCCACTCCATTCTCCAATGATAATTAGACTGCGCTTTGATAATATATAACAGCCGCGCCTATAAACTCCAAACTCCAAACTCCACAGATATCCACTGAGCACATATGTATTATAATATATGTGATTATATTGAGTTTAGTACACTATCCGATATATAAGATAAAACTTGTGTTACAAGCAACGGTGCTAGCTGCAAATAAGTATATATAATGCGTCACACGATCGATTACTTATGGTAGAACCACATCCCCACTAGTTAAAAAAAAAGCTATACGTAAGGAGCACATAAGTTGCATGTGGACATTTTGTTCAACGCCTCTAACTTGGTAGTTAATACTGATTTGTTTCTTCGTTCCACAGCTCATGTCAACTTACGGACAATGGACAATGGACAATGGACAGCTAGCTACGTCAATATAATATAATGTAAATTATTAAGCTGAGCTGCGCATGCGCAGTAAACATATTCAATGGGCATCGAAAGTTCAAACCCACGATTTCACCTGAGAATGGGAAATGCCAGTAGCCATATGTTAAATAGGTTCCTGCTGCTGTTCACCTTGCAGCCGTTCCACCCTCAAGTTCTCAGCTTGCAAGTGTTAGTGGAAATCTGCTATAGCTGTGATTTCAAGTTCACAGTTCATAGTCCACAGTCCATAGTCCACGCACGGCCCATATCTGCTCTTCTTGGTGGTTTATAATTCAGTCCCTGAACACATGATTCATAACGCGTCTGAGTGGAAATATTGTTGTAACTCTAACAATACAAAAGAGAAGCAAAAGTCCAATCCGTTGACTACTCGATCTCTTGATCTATTTTGATTAGTCGATTGGTCACTTAGTTGATTAACTTAAATCAAATTTGTGACTTGTGATCAACGTAACGATATATATAAGTTCTTGTTCACCGTTGATTTTCATCTTCAATTATTGTTCTAGAACTCATTGCAGATCAATCAAAAAAAAAAAATATTAAAAAAAGAAAATGCTAAATTCAGGTACCAAATTTAAACTATTATTAACAAATTATCACTTTGAAAATAGGGAAAAATCAAACTGCTGCTCGCTAAAAGAAGAGTTCTGGAAGAGGTATCACTCAACCAATTATTGTTTTGTGTTCTTCAACTGGGGTCTCATCTTTGATCTGGCCTCGTATTTTGGTGATATCAAGAGCATCGCTTACTAGTGACACATACATATATGATCTAGGTAGGTATGGGACAGATTGCAAGTGTTGACAACGCTTCTTCTGTGAACCCTATCTACGTTTCGCCTAAACTGGTGCTGAACAAGATTGAGATCGATCCCCATGGCAAATCCAGACTCTTTAAAACTATCGATGTGGATCATGATACAAAGTCTCTAGTGCTTCCCAAATCGCCTTTATCAAAATTCACCCAGAATAAAGCCCTGAATGAATGGCCTTTCTTATTGAATGTTGAAACTAATGATCAAGTTAGTTTCTATTTGAGCGTTGGTGCTGATCTAATGGAGAAATTCTCAAACCTGACTACAGATAGATTCACCATGATATCAAACCTAAGAGCCCTATTTTATGATGGATCGAAATCTTTATTAGATGAGCATTTTATAGCATCAAGATTAGAAATCCTTCAAAGTGGTAAGACAACTGTGGATCCTCAAATATTTCAAATCAATAAGGAGATGAATCATTTCAAGTTTTCATTAAACTTATCGCATCTCACGAAACATGGAAGGCTATATGTTTCTATAGTCGGTGATAATGAAGAACTAATTAAATTTCCTTTCTTTTTGGAGGAATCCTTTTCGAAAGCACCTAAAGAAATACCATCATATTTCTATGATCCGCAACTACAGTTCTATAGCGATGGCCCAACATTTAGATCGAATGTATCCAGTATTGAAACTTTCTTGGATGAATTCAAGGCTTTGCTAAAGAACGTTATAAAAAAAGCACAAAAGTTAGATGAAAAGACTAGAGACTTAGCCTTGGCTAGGTCCTCATTGAACTCTTCTCTGTCAGAACTAACCAAACTTAAATCACCTTTCGAGAACCATCTATTAACTGATCTCATTAATGACATGATACCATTATTGACAGATAGATCTGCTAAGGATATAAAAGAGTCTAGTCATATCTCGAAATATATTGTTTCGCCCTTCACTGCTCTATACAATTCTGAGCTGAAGACATTGGCATCAAAGAGAAATAAATATAATGAGGAATCTCATAGCTTCTATCAATGGTTATCTGAGCACCACGATAACACAAAACCCGACTCCACTGATCTTTCCAGTGAAGAAGAATTTCAAAAATGTCGTGATTTTGAGCTCAAAAGGTTCGACTACTATTATTTCTTGAATAATTTCAGAAATGGTTATCTAATGCGAAACCTTCTGTATAATCTAGGGATATATCTTCAAAGCTCAGATATAGGGGAATCTCTAGGGGTTGAGTTTAACATAGCAAAAGCATTCTTTTACCATAATAATTTCCAAAATTTCAAAGTTGATCAAGAGAAGGCAAGAAACATAATATTAAATGCTGAATCCATCAATGCGATATCGAAAATATTATCGACATCTTTCGAAAAGACAGAAAACATATTCCCTGCTGAAGTTGGCTCAGCTCCCATCCCAATAACCAAAAACTCAGCACCACCTTCAATAATACTCAATAGCATAAAGAAAACCGAGGTTTTAAATACATTGGGTGGAAAGAATAAACCAGGTTGGCATAAACAATTGATTTCACTAAAGAATAACTATTTGAGTGAGTTTGTTGATTGGAAAGAAGCACAAAAGCTTCGATGCTCGCCATTGGATATTACATCAGCTACTCTAAGGAAAGTTGACATCAAGGATAGGAGATATTGTTTTGAAGTCGTCAGTCAAAACAACATCCAAAGAATATTTGAAGCCGAAACTGACAGTCAAAGAAATCAATGGCTTGAAGCCCTAACCATTGCCTCTGGACAATCAAAAAAAAACATCACCTCAGTGTCTAGAAATAATAGCGTTAAGAGTGCCCGAAGAGAGGGTACTGACAGAAAAAGTGAAGTTGAAACAAGAAAATCAATACTGAAACCTATCATACATCATAACAGTAATTCGTCTGAGTCACTGATTAATCTCCACTCTAGTGATCCACTAACTCTAGTGCAAAAAATTGATCCATCAAATAGAATTTGCTGTGACTGTGGTACTTTAAAATCTGTCGAGTGGCTAAGTTTGAACTTTCTTGTTGTGGTTTGTAAAGACTGTGTTGCTGTTCACAAGGTTCATTCGGTTTCCAGAGTAGTGTCACTGGCTGACGATGTTCGGGTCTTCAAATCTAAAGAAATCAGAGAGCTTCTATACCATGTATGTAACAAATTCTCTAATTTCTACTGGGAATCAAATCTCTCATCAAAGGAAAAGTTAACTCCACTTGCGTCAATTGATACAAGAGCTACTTTTATCAAAAACAAGTATTTTGAAAAGATATTTCTACAAGAAGAGGCTAAATTTAAACCAAATGATGCACTAATAAAAGGTATACGATCCTCAAACGTTGCACTTATGTTAAAATCGTTGGCTTATGGTGCAAATGTTGATGTCCCAGTGATAAAGAACAAAGGTGATCAAAGAATTGAAGTATCTCTGTTTGAATATTCTTTAGGATACTACCATGGTGATGCAGATCATCCCATTTTTGACCTCACTCAGTTATTATTGTTTTGGGGTACCCCAACTGGTGAAACAGTTAATAATGTGTTGCCTCTAAATGATAGGCAGCTCTACTATTGGAGATCGAAACTTGGATCTAAATTAGATGCTCAAAAATCCAGTAGCTCTTTAGTGCCTGCAGATTCAAAGAAGTCTGTATTTCAAATAAAGAGGTCTTCATCCATAAAGAAATCTTCATCCATAAAGAAATCCGTTGTCTTAAAAGATCATGGAAAAAGTAAAGACGAGGTTAAAGGCAATAAATCTGCTAACAGAATGAGCAAAATCAAGTTGTTTGGACTCAAAAATGACTAGAGGCCATGAATGAATACTTTTCCATATAAGGTTTTATAATCTTCTTTTGTGTTTTGAGTTTTGTATTTTACAGTTTAGTGTTTCAACTTTGATTTTGTGGTTTCTATTTGTTTTGTGGTTACCATGGCTATCGTTTTCAGAAGTATACTTCACAAGCAGGATACATAAACCTTGGTGAATCTGACTCCTGTGTGCATAATATCTCATCAAATTTAGCTAATTTAGCTATTGATATCATATGAGTCAAATCCGAGTTACTCAGTCAGAAATTTCTGAGCATGACCATGATGCTTTATCAAGTCTACCCCACGATCCCCTAGAGCTCTACGAGATGAAAGAATGTATTGGGAAAGGAAATTTTGGTGATGTATACAGAGCTGTTGAGAAGTCTTCAAACAAAATTGTTGCTGTAAAGGTTGTTAATTTAGAAGAGACTGATGATGAGATTAGTGTTTTGGTGAAAGAAATTTCATTCTTGTCACAATTGAGATCTGAATATATTACAAATTATTTTAATACTTATTTGAGGGATGTGTCAATGTGGATTGTCATGGAATACTGTGGTGGTGGTTCGTGTGCTGATTTGTTGAAATGTCATACCACACTAAATGAAGACGTCGTTAGCTTCATTGTCAGAGAAACATTAAAAGGGTTGGAGTACCTACACCATGAAAGAAAAGTTCATCGGGACATAAAAGCTGCTAATATCCTATTAACCTCACAGGGTCAAGTTAAGTTGGCAGATTTTGGTGTTTCTGGTCAGATAACAGCTACTCATGTCCGGAAGGTTACATTTGTTGGTACACCATTCTGGATGGCTCCGGAGATCATCTTGAGAAGATCAGGTTATAATGAAAAGGTTGATATTTGGTCATTGGGTATTACTACTATTGAACTAGTAACGGGATCTCCTCCATTTGCTGATCATGATCCAATGAGAGTATTGTTTCAAATTCCTAAAAACCCTCCTCCTGTTTTAGTAGGCTTTGAGTACAGTGAATACATTAAAGAGTTTGTTAAGTTTTGTTTGATCAAGAACGCACTGCATAGACCAGATGCTTCCCTTTTATTGAAGACAAGATTCATTAGAAACTGCAGAAAGAACGTTTCATTAGTATCATTAATTGAAGAGAAGGACAAATGGATGGCTTCGAATCGTCCGAGTGCTAAATGGCCACGCTATGATGTTAAAAAAAAACTATACACCAAGAGTGAGGCAAGTTTAAAATGGAACTTTAATGAATCTTTAAATCATCTGACTTCATCTGATATTGAAACGCAGCATCTTGAAAATAGTGGGTCACCAGAATCCGAAGCCAGTCCTATAACTGATAGTTACACTGGTTCCAATGAGACAGATATGACTACACCAGATGCTTTAGAAAACGGCTCACCAACTTCAATTATTCACGATATCTCTAATCAAGAGGATCTGAAACAGCCTGTACAGGGACAAGTCCATTCTGTGAGACAGATTGACTATCTCAACCATGTTATATTACCATGTTTCAAAGCTGTCCATAACCGCGCGAAATCAACAGACACAAGATTAGCTGTCAAATCACTCGGAAAGCTGTTTGTTCAATCCGAATCTAACCAACCTGGCTTATCTGAGGCATTGTCTGAAGAGATCTGGTTGAGAATGGCTCGCTTGAGAGCAGCTGATCAATAATCAATTGTTACACTTTATTCTATCATCAAAATTGTAGTTTTGTCGTTTGAGATTGATGTAGACTGGAGCCCCCACAGCTCGGAAATGGCTTGTCTGGCTAGACCAGCTTAATTGCTTTTGTGTCAGAAAAAATATTGATTTATAATTATTGGTACTATTAGTGGAACCACAAACATGAATCTAACCGAATTTCACATACAAAAAAATGACATGGTTGACACTAGAAACACTCCACTAAGATCTTCCTTCACATAAAAATTTGCTTTGTTCAAAAACGACAGTTTGGATAGAAGACAGATGAAAGCCTTCAAACTCATTTCAATCACACTTTTAGTAGTTCCGGCATTAGGTGCCTATTATCAAACTCCAGGAACATCTAATGGTTTGAGGCCTAATTCACCGCTTAATGCACTGCAAGGTGAGTTATCAGTGATGTATGCAACGAAGCAAAAATTGCTACTAACATTTGATTAACAGAAACAGATTCCGAAATCGCAAAGTCTATCATTATTGAAGAGGAAGTTTTGGTTGAAGATAACTCAACAAAAGAGACCGTTAAACATTCTCAGTGCACAAACGGTGATTTGCACGTTTCTTCTGCTTCAGAACTTTCTGAGCTTTATCAATGTGACGAGATTGTTGGTTCGGTTTATATCACCAATTACTTTGGTGCAACAATAGATACTGGTCCTATTCAAACCATCACAGGTGACTTTGTTGTTTATAATGCTTCGCACTTGGTGAGAATCAATACACCCAAATTAGCTGTTATTGGTGGAACCTTCCTGTTGAAGGAATTGACTTCATTGACAGCTGTCCACTCACCAAACTTGCAATCCATTGGAATAATTGATTGGAGAGTATTACCTATCTTGAGTACAGTTTCTTTTGATAGTGGCATCAAACAAGTCAGAAGTATAACAGTTTCAGACACATCTTTGGTCGCTTTTTCAGGTTTTGATAGTGATGTCTTGGATACCTTGAACATTAACAATAACCGATTCTTAGAGAGCATTACTAGTGGGCTTTCTGGTATTAACGAAAAGTTGACCATAAGTGCCAACGCCAATAACTTGATGGTCAGTTTACCACAGTTAGAATGGGCGAATAACATCACAATCAGAGATGTTTCGTCATTAGATTTGGGAAGCATTGAAAGTGTCAATACTTCCTTGGAATTGATTAATAATTACTTCCAGAGTGTTAAATTTCCTAAATTGAAAAGCGTTGGTGGAACATTGAGTATTATAGAGAATTATAACTTGAAGGATGCAGAATTTCCTTCAGTAGTAGACATCGATGGTGGCTTAATGGTTGTCAATAACACAATGTTGAACAAAATCAATTTTATGCCAAAATTGAAATCTATTGGTGGTGCCATTGAATTTGTTGGTGATTTCAAAGAAGCGGCTTTTACAAAATTGAATCTAGTCAAGGGAAGTGCTTATATCAGTACCATTGCAGATTCGTTTGACTGCAACAGATGGACAAGAGGTGAGAATAATTCCGGTACCATGATCAGAGGTGGCAAAATTGTGTGCAAAAATGGCGGAAAGCAGCATACAGTGAATTTTGGTCAAGACGGTGAGATTGTAGATGAGGATATATCCATTGTTGACAACACAAAAGAAGTTGATGAGAAAAGTTCAGCGACTAAAATCACTATCAGATTGCTCGTATTGGAAGTTTTTATAACAATGACATTCTCACTAGTTATTTTTTGATAATGGATAATGGATAATGGATAATTTCTGTTTGTGATTCGCTTAATTTAGGCTGTTTATGAAATTGAAAGAGTTCACTTTCAAATTTTATGTAATCATTTTACGTAAAAAATGTTAAAGCCGTGGGTTCTTGATAAACAAAGGAACAATGCTCTGGATAGCTTTCTCAAGAATATGTCTAATGACGGAGTCAAAAAGAAGGATGTGATCCAGAGAAGAAAGAGAAAGACTTCGAGTTGTGATTCGTGCCGGAAGCTGAAAACAAGATGCGATTTTGAGCCGATTGTTGGAAAGTGTCATAGATGTAACGTTTTGAAAGTTGACTGTTCTTTGACAAACGAAAAGAATGAAGAGATTCTGATCTCAATTACCGAAGCTGAGAAAGAAATAGAGCAGGAGGAACATAGTAAGATCGGTAAACTCGACCTTCAGATGGATGAGGTGCTAACAAAACTTGATTATTTGATCCAACAATCAAGTCCGAATAATTCAAAACTCGTTCCTAATCACAATGGGGTCAATAATGATTACAGGTATTTTGAAAGTCTCGGATCAGCAAAGTTCAACCATCTGGATAATTCTGTTCTGAACTCGCCGTTGAACGTAATCTCGAATATTGGCTCAAGATTGTTCAAAAGAGTGGAGGAGCATGAATTCTTCAAACAAGTTTGCCGTGAAGAGTTCTTCGAGAAATTCTATAAAACACACCAGGATCTTTGTCTCAGATTAGGATCTGAGTTCTTGAATACTACTCATTTTTGGATCATACCTGGTGGTATCAAACAAATCTCAAATGGTTATGCAGAAACCAATCCTTTCATCACTGCAGTGTTTGTCTTGATATCGATGAGTTTTGATGAACATTATCAGTTTTCCAAAGAACAGGAAGAACTTTTCTGGGTTGTGAAGAAACTTCTGGGTGTTGCTTCGAATACTTCATCAATATCAGATCATGACGTCGAGGCTATTCTATACTGTTCGTTATATAACATTGCAAGAAAACCGCACGTTTCTCCTAATCATTGGTCAATATCAGTGGAAGGAATAAAACAACTGATGCTGGTAGTTAACTTTTCCAAGATCAAAGAGAGAGTATCAAACAACCAGTATGATGCTGAAGACTTGTACCATTTGAGAATATGGACACTGTTAAATATTTGTCATTACAGTAATTCTATAGGATATGGAAGACCTGTTTTGATACCCAAAGATTATTCTCAGGATATATTTGAGCTTGTGATGAGTTATCCACAGATCACACTAGGTGATAATGTGAACTATGCGCATTTGAAATTAAGCAAGATTGTTCATAAGATGTTTTATACATCCGACCTATTTCAAGATGTCATAAAATATAACCAGTTTCAACAGATCGATGCTCAGAAGGTTTTCAAATTTCATGAAATTCATGAATGGTTTGAAACTTGGAACGAATTGATAGATATGGATACTTCAGGTACATTATTATTTAATTGTGATTTCTATCACATTATTCTTTCCAGAAGATTCATATCATTTTACACCAAATTGAAAAACTCAGAGGCTGGCTTTAAGATACGTCCTTATTTAGACATTGGCTACAATACGGCAATGTTTTATTCTATGTCAATATTAACGAGAGTTTTAAATCTACCAAGGTCACTAATACGGGGATCTCCTATAAACTTGTGGAACCAAGTGGTGTATTCATGCCTGACACTGTACGAATTTAACAGTCAGGTTGAAGACAAGTTTAACATGAATCCACTGAACTTGATATCGAGAGTCTATTGGCACTTGAACAAAATTGGAGGGACGAAGAATGATGCTACAGATACTGTGGGCCAAATCATTGCTAGTCTTGTTGATGTTAGTCGTGCAGCTAATGATCAAACGGAGGTACAGAGTATTGGTAATTCAATAATGAGAAATCATACTGAGGAAGATTACCAACCATTGCATGATGAGATTAGCCACGAATTCAGCAGTGATAACTTTATGTTGAAGTTTAACAATATGACCAGTTTTGAAACGTTCGAAGAGTTCTTTGATGATATTAATAAATAATCATTGATAGCTTAGTTCCTACTCCTGGATATGAGAGATGTTCCCAAATAAAATCCCGATTGTTTCAAGAATGATTCAAGCACATGTGTCCTATTGGCATTGAGCTGCGATTTTTCATGTAACTTCCCACCAGTTACAGCCACACGTGTCCAACAGCGAGTCCTCCATGTGACCCTCCAACAATGAATGGCAACTAGAGAGCTGGTTATTGTAACTCAGGGTCTGTTTTAAAGGGTCCTTTTACACTCATATATTCATATCATATCAAACTACCATCATCACCATACACACTCATAAAAGGAACATCTCTAGCCAAAGCAATTAAGTAAAAGAAAGATAATTATCCACACGTGCTAAGCTAAAGGAATCTTCAAAGAACCATTTTCTCTAAATAGTTTGCCCAGAAATGTATCTGAAATGTAATCTTTGGAATCATTCCCGTATACGGTAATTTTCGTGAATCTATTGGCAAATGGCATAAAGTTATACTTAAATTTCACCACCAATTTCAACGTTTTGAGTACAAATTGGGAAGTAAAACGTTTTCAAATGTGTCGGCTGGGTTAATTGGATTGATAATGAGTGATTCACTTATGATATGTATAAAAGGACGCAGAGTTCCCCTGTTATTGTCTTCAATTCAATTGTCTTCATCTTGCCTGTGATAAATTCCTCACTAAATCATTTTCTCAACAATGAGATTGCCAACTGCTGTCCTTCTATTAGTCTTCACTGCTCTCATTTCTGCTTTACCGGTCAAGTATGATGACAAGAAGAACATTGTCTTTTTAGTTTCTGATGGATTGGGTATTTCAGGTATCACTGCTGCCAGAGAGTACATAAAGATCAGAGATAACTTGACTGATACTGATGCTGTCTTCGACATTGAAAACTATATTGTGGGTACAGCAAGAACCAGATCATCTTCTCAATTGGTTACAGATTCTGCTGCTGCTGGCTCTGCTTTGGCTAATGGTTTTAAAACTTATAATGGAGCCATCTCCGTCGACCCAGAAGGAACCCCAAAAGGTACTTTCTATGAAGGTGCTAAACTATTAGGTTACAACACTGGTATTGTTAGTACTACATTCGTTCAAGATGCAACAATATGTACCCCAAACACTCATGTCACCTCTAGAAGATACTATGATTTGATTGCTACTCAACAATTAGGTTATGGTCACCCATTGGGTCAAATTATGGACATTGTGATTGGTGGTGGTAGACAATACTTACACGGGGCTAATCAAACTTATGATGGAACGGTGGGTAAGAGACAAGATGGCGTTGACTACATTTCTCAAGCAAAAGAGGATGGTTGGACTTACATTGGTAATAGAGAAGAATTTGATGAATTGTACTCTTCAGGTGAAGTCAAACTACCATTGTTAGGGCTATTTGCTAATAACAATATCCCATTTGAAATTGACCGTAATGCATCTATCTATCCTTCTTTGAAAGAAACTTCACTATTAGCATTAGAAACTTTAATCAAAGCCACAGAGAACTCTGAACAGGGATTCGTCTTGCTTTTGGAAGGAGCAAGAATTGATCATGCTGGTCATTCTAACGATCCAGCAGCTCATGCTTTGGAAACTCTTGCCTATGATGAAACGTGGAAAGCAGTGATTGATCGTGTAGCTCTTTTAGATACTGAAACCTTGGTTGTTTCAACTTCTGATCATGAAACTGGTGGGTATGGTTTAGCTATCAATAATTTATACGACTGGTACCCTGAAAACTTGTTGAAAACTCCACACTCTGTTGAATATGCCTCCAATATTTTGGCTGACTATGAAGGTGACAACATTACTGATTTTATTATCACTGATGTCTTGGGTAAAACTTTGAACGTTTACTCTAACTACACCTCTGAAGATGTTGCCCAAATCGCCAATACCTCGACTTCTGCTGAAGCTTTAGCTAGAGTTTTATCAATCTCTGCTGGTCTAGGATGGACTAGTGCTGGCCACACACAACAAGATGTTCCAATTTACGCTTACTCTAACACTCAAGAAGGTTATAATAGAATCCTGGCCGCTTTGGGTTCTTCAGTTGATAACACTGAAATTCCAAAGTTCTTTGCCAAAGAACTAGGAGTTGATCTAGAAGAAATTACTGAGAAAATCTCAGACATTGCTACTAAGCCTGAGTAAGGGCATTTCATTGATACTGGTGTCAATAATAATCCTTTTCTTCATTTCTTTTCCCCCCCC
>JAJLXD010000047.1:0-36273 GCA_030571115.1 Wickerhamomyces sp. yHMH617 | reverse complement strand
ATAACCATGTTCTAATGATCATTATCCATGTGTCATTATGTGATCTTTTTTTTTTTTTTTAGCTGATTTGATCTAGCATACGGTGGACTAGGAGACCTGATTTAAATTCTCTTTAATAAATTATATCAATAATTAAATTATTCCGATGCGCATATAAAACTTCCTAAGTTGCTAAATCTTAAATAACTTGTTATCCTTTAATGTTAAGTGTTATATTTATTCTAGTGCAGTTCTACACAATTCCAACAATTCTTCATTGATATTATAGTCCATTACTTTTGCCAAGTTCAGTATGCTGCCACTGATGAATCTGGCGTTGTTTTGTGTTGCTTTAGCTGCATTGTCGTTTTGATTAATCGAAGCAATGGTGATCAAAAGTGTAATCAAACTTTCTTGATGGTTATCCAATAGGCACTCTGGTTTATGCTGAAGAATAACTCCGATCGTTTTGGTCAACTCAAATAGATAGTTCAGGGAAATTTTCGCCTCTGTGAATTTCAAAATCCTGTTAATGATTTCATCTATATCAGATCTAGAGCAATATATAGTCACTTTATTAGTGTATAAAAGAAGAATCAAGTTCGTTTCATAATTTGAGTCAGAGGACAGTAGAACTTTAGGAAGAGAGCTTTCAAGAACGGTTTTAATTTGAGATTTTGTTAGCAAAACCATGAATTTTTTGAGGAATCCCGTCAACAGTGAGTTAAAATTTGTATAATACCTACTGTTTCTTATAGTTGCTTCAATCAGGAGTTCAAAATTTTGAAAGTTCTTCAAAGGTGTAAATATTTCAAACATTGTGTCAAAACTTATGACTGTTTTTAAAATATGTAGTACGCCTTGAAACTGAACAGGATCCGTGAATATATTATATCTGCTGAGAGTTTGTGTAATCAAATTTGGTAACTTTTCCAATAGCTCATTTCTCTCATCTGAAGAACTAATTGAATTACCCAATATCGTTAGCACTGCTGAAATAATATATCCATCACATTCAGCCTCATTGTTGATAATTGGAATGATTAGAGTGACGAGTGGCTTGTTAGATGCACTTGGGTTAGCAGATATATTTCCAATGGAGGCAAATAATTTTCTTTGTACTGATATTCTATTAGCAAACTCTTTACCATTCACCTGGGCCAACAATTTCAAGAAAGATTCTTGTAAAGATATCTCATAATATGAATCATTGAACTCGAGCCTAGGGTCAGAAGTTAATTGCTCCAAAATTATTGAAATATTCACTGCCATATCTGTTAATCCTTCATCATTAACATCATAGTTGTCCAAAACAGCGAAAAGCTTCTTTATAAACAACTGAATGGTTTTATTGTCGACAGAATATTGATGGTATGGAACCAAATCTGTCAAGAGGTCAACTGATTCTAATTCAGAATAACCAGCATGAACAAATATGTTGGAGGTGATTAATCTTGCCATATTCTCTGCAATCCCAGGGGAGTCAATCAAAAGATTCTTCAGCAGTACCAATACTATTTCATTTATCGTATTGTCATCAAAGTTCTCTGCTAATTGATAGCCAAGCTTCTTAATAAACACATCATTCGAGTTAACAATATTCCTATTGACATCAGTGTCAGCAACAGCATTGGCCAATACACGAAGCATTTCAAACAACAGATGGTAGAAATCACTATGTTTCTCGCTAACAGATAATAGAAATACACAACTATTAACAAACTTCGCTAAGTTCAGTTGGATCAATTGATGACTTCTTGTCTCTTCATCTCGTAATTTGATAGCTAGTTGGTTCAATAACGTCCGGTAACTCTCAATGAAGGTGGTACCTGGTTTCAGTGTAGACGACTCGCATTCGTCGACAAAAGTGTCAAGTCCAAATAGAATCTGATCTAGATCCATTGTTATCCTGGGTTGGTCGAAATGGAGAACGTTGTAAACTATTAAATTGGTTTATTAATGTTGGTAGTCGGAATTCGAATATATTTTATTTATTGAAGTCCATGATTGATCATCATTGAGCTACCATACATACTTATCTACCGCACTAATAATTATAAATAGATTCAAGGGAGCCAAGTTTCTATCTCTCAGATTCAACTCGTATACCTACATTCATGTGTGACGGTAATTGATAAAATTCTTAAACGAGGTAATGTGATATAAATCTACGAATCAAACATTAGCAACAAAAAAAAAACATATAATTACGATCTTATCAAAAACTCATTCTCATAGCGAATATAAGATATTTAGAAGCTGTTTGATTTGACCTCATACAAAGAATATTCTTTATCCAACCATCGAGAGTGAGATAATAATAATCTTATCAAATAGACTTCATTTAATCATATTACTCATGCAAATATACTCATGAGCTATCATTGATGATTATAACTGATATTATTCATTCTATAGCTTACAATAAAGCGAAATTATATTATATGTGGTGTTACATGTCATAGCTGTTTCTTGAATAACCCCAAACAAAAAAAAAATTGATCTCATTATGAATTGCTTTCTTACGAATTGATTTATGAAGCTGGTTACACTAAGTTAACACCAAATATACGAATCTATTCTGAGTCTGAGTCAATTTCGTCAACATCACTGTACAAGTCGCTATCGAGATCTTCTGGGATCTCATCATCGCTATCTTTCTGGTCCTCATCTGACGAATTTTCGTCATTCTCTTTACCTTCTTCACGTTGTTTACGGCGTTCCTTTTTAGCATCTTTCTTGGCCTTCTTCTCTGCAATGTTTTGTGCTTGCTCTTTCTTTCTTTGTTCTTTGATCTTTTGACGTTCTGCATGTTTGGCCTCAAGTTCTTTCACTTCTTTACCTGATTTTTTGATATCATGATGGTATAGAACTTTACCAGATGATATTCCTTCTTCTATCTTTGTCAACGTTAATCTCAGACGTGGCCCTATCTCAGTCAACTTGATGGCTTTCTTACGCACATTGGAAGTTTCAGACTTCGTGTCAGATGTAGATGTGGATGCTGGTGCGTTTTTGGAAACAACTGTGGTTTTCTCTTCTTGAACATCAACTATATTATCTTCTTCAACTTCAGAGTCACTTGTGAATCCACCATTAGCATAAGGATCCAATATCAAGTCTGATACATCACTGGCTCTATGAAGGTTTGGTAGACTCTTTCTTAAATG
This sequence comes from Wickerhamomyces sp. yHMH617, assembly GCA_030571115.1. Classification (NCBI taxonomy): domain Eukaryota; kingdom Fungi; phylum Ascomycota; class Saccharomycetes; order Phaffomycetales; family Wickerhamomycetaceae; genus Wickerhamomyces; species Wickerhamomyces sp. yHMH617. The sequence goes on along the minus strand of JAJLXD010000047.1, from coordinate 33,124 downwards.
AGATTTAGCATTTATCAGTTTCTTCACTGTTTTGGAACCCTCAACAGGTTTTGTATCAATGGCATAATGACGAATATCAATATGTCCAGTTTCTTGATCCTTGTATACCATCAAAACTCTTCTCACAGAACTCACTTTGGTGGATTGCGGTTGAATTGGAGGGAACATGTTTTGGAACGTCGTGATGACTAGTTTTTCTTGTGGGTCAGCTTTGCTTGGGTTTTGGAACCCATTCAACACTAGTAATGGTGGGTTTAGATATTCTTTTGATTCTTTAGTCATAGATCTTGGATGTCTCTGTATTTTTCTCACGTCTTTACTTAATGAATAATTATCCACTTTGAAAGTCAAGGTCGGACCTCTAGACATTCTGGCTAATCTTAGTTGTGTGGTACCAGCTTCAGACTGACTAAAGATCAATAAATGCGAAACGTTAAGAGGACCAGCCATCACTATGAAATCTCTTAGTTTATTGGACTTTCTTTCTCTAAGCTTGATTGCAGTGTGAGGTTGCATAACATTTCTAACGTCCCTAACAAGTTGAGTGAGAGAGTGGTTCTTCATATTTGATCCCAATCTTAACACCATAGAGCGAGGAATACTCTTCAACTCTTCCTCTGACGGTTGAACATGTGTTCTCTTTTTTTGCTGTAACAATTTGTTAGTACCGCATCTTAAATAACTACTCGAGAAGTTTCATAGTTTCATCAACGTACTCTTCTTTTAGCCATTGCTCTTCTGTAATTTGATTTGTTTCTTTTATAAAAATGACTTTTAATTTAAAAGCCTTAAAAATTTTCCTCTAAAATAAAATAAAATAAAATAAAAAAAAAAATTTCGCGAAAATTTGGCGATGACATCCGAACACCAGATAATAACCTAAAAAATTTATGAAAATTTTAATTTTAATTATTGTTTAAAAAGAATTTTAGTTGAAAAGTAATCAGTAATTAGGAAGAAGTTAACAGAAGTGTCAATGTCAAGAATGAGCTCAAGAATTAGTGGAAATGTGAAGAAGAAGTCCTCTAAGCTAGCGAAGAAGGAAACTGTCACCTCCTTGGCCGAAAAAATCAAAAGAAAGGCTCAGTTGGAAAAGCAAAAGACTGATGCTGACAAAGAGATTTCTGAACCAAAGAAAGCCGAAGTTAAAGAAGTTGATGTGAACGAACCTCTCAAGTTCACGTCGTTCAAGGATTTAAAACTTATCCCGGAATTACTAGAAGCATGTCAAGAAATGAAATTTGATAAACCGACTCCAATTCAAGCAGAAGCAATCCCATACGGACTGGATGGCCGTGATATAATTGGATTAGCACAAACTGGGTCTGGTAAAACAGCAGCATTTGCAATTCCTATCCTACAAGCACTATGGCATGCACAAACACCCTATTTTGCTTGTGTACTGGCTCCAACAAGAGAGTTGGCATATCAGATAAGAGAGACATTTGATGCTCTAGGATCAAACATGGGGTTAAGATGTGTTACTGTGGTGGGTGGTATGGATATGATGGATCAAGCCAGGGACTTGATGAGAAAACCACACGTCATTGTTGCTACTCCTGGTAGATTGATGGATCATTTAGAGCATACAAAAGGGTTTTCTCTTCGTGCATTGAAATACTTAGTCATGGATGAAGCTGATAGATTATTAGATCTAGAGTTTGGTCCTGTATTGGACAAAATCTTTAAAATAATTCCTAAAGATAGAACAACGTACTTGTTTTCCGCTACAATGACTTCCAAGATTGAAAAATTACAGAGAGCTTCATTGACTGATCCAGTTAGAGTTGCTGTATCTAATAAATACGCAACAGTTGATACTTTGATACAAACACTGATGGTTGTTCCAGACGGCTACAAAAACACATATCTGATATATCTACTGAATGAATATGTGGGGAAGTCCATTATCATTTTTACTAGAACGTGTGCACATGCCCAAAGAACCGCATTATTATCTCGTTTACTAGGATTTTCAGCCATTCCTTTACATGGGCAGTTGACGCAATCACAAAGATTAGGAGCTTTGAACAAGTTCAAAGCTGGTGATAGAAATATATTGGTTGCTACTGATGTTGCAGCTAGAGGTTTGGATATCCCATCAGTGGATATTGTGATCAACTATGATATTCCAACAGACTCTAAAGCGTACATTCACAGAGTTGGTAGAACAGCGAGAGCTGGTAGATCAGGCAAATCCATCAGTCTAGTGACACAGTACGATTTGGAGCTAATTCTAAGAATAGAGGCTGTCATTGGAATGAAACTGCCAAAGGACGTACCTGATAGAGACATTATTCTCAGTCTCCATGACACTGTGGATAAGGCAATGGGCGAGGCCATCAGAGAGACAAAAGATTTTCAGGAGAACAGACAGAACAAAAAAAGAGGAGGCAAAGGCAGATCTAGAGACGACGCTGATCGTGAAGAGCGCTAGTTTGCACTATTTCTAACTCCCCAATTAGATCATATAATTTAGTTATGTGTAAATTAATGAAAAAAAAAAAAGTAGCTTCGGCTCATACACCAAATTGAAAAAATTAAAAGTGTGTAAATTTATCTATTCAATTGTAGTATTAAAATAGCTTCAATCTCCGCTAAAAATCAGTATCAGTTTAGAATGATTGATTACGTTGCAAAAGAATGGTTTCAAAGAAGCAGAAACTTGAGAGAACACCACTCATCATAAACCTTTTCACTTTATCGTGCGTGTCACATTTAAGTCCAGGTTCTTGGGCTCATCCCGATGATTTATCTCACACTTATAACAAAATATCTTACTGGAAAACGCTTGCGGAATTAGCTGAGCGTGGGAAAGCTCACATTTTTGTTGCTGACGTCTTGGGACCACTAGACGTTTACAAAGGAAGTCTGGAAGACACTGCGAGAGGTGCTGGCCACTTCCCATTGGTTGACCCATCGGTCTTTGTTAGTGCCAGTGCTGCTGTTACGAAGTCTGTTGGGTTTGGAATCACCTTCTCAACGATTAGTGAAGCACCATACCACTTTGCTAGAAGAATTGCAACTCTTGATTCTGCAACAGAAGGTAGAATCGCTTGGAATATTGTTACTAGTTACTTGGACAGCGCATCAAAGAACCTGTTAAATAACGAGAAATTACTTGACCACGATGAGAGGTACGAAAAGGCAGAGGAGTACATCAATGTGGTATATGACTTGCTGTTATCTTCATGGAGAGACGATTCTGTTGTGAAAGACGTTGCCAACTCGACTTATGCAAATCCTGATCGTATAAGAGAGGTTAATTTCAAAGGGAAGTTCTTCGATGTCCCTGGTCCAGCAGTGACTGAACCATCACCACAAAGATTCCCATTGATAATCCAGGCAGGAACTTCAGAAAAAGGTAAAGCATTTGCGGCAAAACACGCTGAGCTTATCTTCATAAACGGTACGACTCCTGAGTCTTTGAAAGAGACAATTTCTAGTATCAAGAAAATTGCTGTTGAGAAACATGGACGGAACCCAAACCACTTGAAGTTTATTGTCAGTGCAATTCCTATTCTTGGTAAGACTCACGAAGAAGCAGTAGCGAAAGTGGAAGGCTATAGACAGTATTTCAATGAAGAAGGAGCATTGGCTCTATTTAGTGGTCAAACTGGTATAGACTTCAGTCAATTTGGGGATGATGAAGACTTGCGTTATGTTGAGGAAGGTAATTACATGAGAACATCAGTAAAGAGAGTACTGAACGACGCAAAAACAAAGACAACAAAGCGTGATCTTGCCCAGAGATTTGGAATTGGTAGAAACAACGAGAAACTGTTTGTTGGTACCCCCGTTGAAGTCGCTGATATTATTGAAGAATGGGTGGATATTTCAGGTATTGATGGGTTCAATTTTGCTTCTGTTAATTTTCCAAAGACTCATACTGATGTTGTCGATTTACTAATTCCTGAACTACAAAAACGTGGACTGGCACAAACAGAATACCCTATTCCAGGTGGTACCTTCAGAGAGAATTTGTACCGTAAAAAGGGCCAAACGTTTCTCCCTGAAGACCATCCTGCTAATAAGTTAAGATGGAGCAAAGGAACTGATGAGGAGTTCACCAAGAAAGTACGTGAGTACAAAAAAGAGAAAGGATTGAAAGGATTAGATTATTGATTGATAAATATATACATACATGTATATTCAATATCTCTAGAAAAGGTAAGAGAACTGACTTCAGTTCTTTTCCCATGTAGCTTTATATTCAGAAAACTTTTCTTTGAATTCATCTCTTGAGCCTTCAGTCCATCTAAATCCTGAAGCATAATGGTCATCAGGCACAAAGTGATGTCCTTTTCCACCATACAAGTTCTCTCTGAATGTTCCACCAGGAACTGGGTAATCATCCCAAGCTAAACCCCTCTTTCTAAGTTCTGGAATCAAATACTCTGCAATATCAGTAAACGTAGTTGGGAAGTTAGCACTGACAAAGTTAAATCCATCAATACCTGATATTGTTACATATCTTTGTAGTTCATCAGCAACATGAGCAGGAGTCCCTATTATAGTTCTTTTTCTTCCTGTTCCAATACCAACATGTTGAGCCACTTCCTTCTTGGTTTTCGTGGTGTTGTTAGTTAGGTACATTCTCACAGCAGAGAGCATGGCATCTGAGCTCACAAGTTCTAGATCTTCCTCGTCCTTGAATTTTCCCAAATCAAGACCTGTCCAACCACCAAGAAGTGCTTGCTTACCTTCATATGATTGGTACTTGAGAAGATCCAAGAATTTAGCTTCTGCTTCTGTCTGAGTCTCTCCCAATATTATATTCAATTCAGAAATGAATTTGATATGATTTGGATCTCTGTGATACTTTTCAGATGCTAAGTCCTTCACTGCGTCAATACTTTCTTTTAGTTCTTCTGGTGTGAATCCAGATATGAAAACAATCTCAGCATGCTTAGCACTGTAATCTCTTCCTCTGGAACTCGCACCTGCTTGTATTATCACTGGTAATCTTTGTGGTGAAGGCTCTGTGATATGTGGACCTGGTACATCGAAAAATTCACCTTTATGATTGATCTCTCTAATTCTTGATGGTTCAGCGTAAATAAGCTTTTCTGCATCAGTGACAACGGCATCATCTCTCCATGAGGATAACAATAGTTTGTAAACCACTTCAAGATATTCATCAGCCTTGTCGTATCTTTTATCATGAGGTGGTAATTGATGAGAGTCAAGTAAGTTTCTAGCAGCACTTTGCAAATAACTGGTCACCACGTTCCAGCCGATTCTACCACCAGTAGCATGATCCAGTGTTGCAATTCTTCTAGCAAAATGATAAGGAGCTTCGCTGATGGTGCTAAAGGTGCAACCAAAGGCCACAGACTCAGTAACTGAAGCCATGGCACTGATAAACACTGATGGATCAACTAATGGGAATTGAGCACCACTTCTAGCGACAGCATCGAAGTTATGAGGACCGTTGAAAACATCGTATGGACCAAGGACGTCGGCGATAAAGATGGTGTTGATCTTAGCAGACTCTGCAATTTTGGCTAGATCTGTCCAGTATTTAGTGGTGGTGTACTCTCTTGATCTATCTTTTGGATGAGCCCAATTTGATGGTGAAAGATGCGATGGTGACGGTAGCACCATGAAATTCAGGATCAATGGCTTGGTGAGCTTTTGCTTCTTTGTTTGTGACATTTTATTGATATAGCTATAGTACAATTATACAAAAAATTTGATCAACATCTGATAAATGAAGTAGCTATAGTTTATAATCTTATATATATACTCATCGGCTCGGGCCACCGTCTTGATATGCTCATCATCTCACCTGATCTCCGATAAATTCAAAGGGTTTTCACTTTTTTTTGGTGTGTTTGAAAGCTATGGGAAGGATCTTGAAGTGTGCTATTGAACTTACTGCTTCTCTATATCTTTTTGTCGGTGAAGTGTTCAGTTCGAGTTTTCTTGTAATAATTAATATTGACGTTGATGGTTAATGTATTTTGTTACACACATAAACACTGGTAAAATACCGATTTTCCATAGAGAGGCCCTGAAATGACGTAAAAAGGTTCCCTCGAACCATTTCAAAATCTAAAAACTGTGGTTAAAGATTAATTTAAGCCTACTATAAATTGAAGTTAGAGTCCTTCCTAGCAGAATGGTTCGATTTCGTATTTAAACAAAGAACAATAATGTCACACAACGTCAAGCGTCAAAAACTCGCAAAGAGACCATGGATTCTTAATTTCTTCGACGAGGGTTCTCCTGCACATCTTTCACCTGGATCATGGGCTTTACCCCAGGATGAAGGTCGTAAGTACAACAGACTTGATCACTGGGTCAAGATTGCAAAATTAGCAGAAAAGGGGAAGCTCAATGCTGTGTTCATTGCTGACGTGCTGGGTCCTTATGATGTATACAATGGGCCTGCAAACTTTGATGCTGCTGCTAGAAGTGGTGCTCAATTCCCATTGGTTGATCCAACAATGGCTGTCAGTGCAATGGCACAAGCTACAGAAAGTGTCTCTTTTGGATTAACGTTTAGTACCATCAGTGAGGCTCCTTATCATTTTGCTAGAAGAATTGCAACTTTAGACCACCTAACAGAAGGTAGAATCGCTTGGAATGTCGTGACAAGTTATCTTGAAAGTGCAGCTAAGAATTTATTAAACGGGGAACCTCTCCCACCACATGATGAGAGATACAATAGAGCCGAAGAGTATGTTGGGGCAATTTATGAGCTACTTTTGTCTTCATGGAGAGATGATGCCGTTGTTGCTGATGTTAAGAGTAGGGTATATGCTGAACCTTCAAGAATTAGGGAAATCAATTTTAAAGGGAAGTATTTTGATATTCCAGGTCCCCATCCTACAGAACCATCTCCTCAGAGGCTGCCATTAATCTCACAAGCAGGTACAAGTACCAAAGGAAAAGAACTTGCAGCCAGACACGGTGAACTGATATTTGTATCTGGTCACACACCTGAACAATTAACCAAGACCGTTCAAGAAATCAAGAAGATTGCTACTGAGAAGTATCACAGAAGTATTGAAAATTTGAGATTCATCTCATCAATCTTCGTCATAGTAGGAAAGACTGATGCAGAGGCTGAAGCAAAGCTGGAACAATATCGAGAATACTTGGATACTGAAGGAACACAAGCGTTAATTGGAGGTTGGACTGGTATTAATTTAGGTAAATACACCCTCGATGAAGATCTGGAACATGTCACTGAAGACAAAGCAATGCAATCAGCTGTTAGAAATTTCCTACATGACAATAAAGGAAAGAAAACAAGAAGAGCATTATCACAAAATGTGGGTGTGGGTGCAGGTAAGAAAAGGTTGATTGTTGGTACACCTGAAAAAGTTGCTGATGAACTAGAACGCTGGATAGAAATAGGTGGTACTGATGGCTTCAATTTAAGTTATGCTTCTTTCCCTGAAACATTTGAGGATATAGTGGAGCTTCTGATTCCAGAATTACGAAAAAGAGGACATGCATGGAATGATTATCCTGTCCCTGGTGGAACTTTCAGAGAGAACTTGTATGGAGAGAAGGGTCATACTTTCGTACCAAAAGATCATATTGCTTATGGATATAAATGGACAGAAGGCACGAAGGAAGAGTTTGAAGAGAAGTTAGAAAAGTATAAGTCGTCCTTACCAAAATATGAATAAATTATTACTTTTTATGTGTATATTCAGTTCATTTTGTTTGTTTGTAGTTGTTAGTTGACTCGGGAGAAAAATTAAGTAAAATAACAATGTGTTATACAAAATGACTCGGTCCATTGTTTAAAAAGTTATCTCATCGCAAAAAATATTTTCAACGGTTTTTTCTTATTGATTTCTTTTTTTTTTTTTGGTAACGGTTTCTAATTAAAGCTGTTCACTGTTCACTGTTCAGTAAGATGAAGGCCGTTATCAGTCTTATAGTGAAGAAGGTCTCAACCAAACAAGGGTTTTTTGGTACTTATGACTATAAATACCTCTTCACACCAAGAATCCCATTTTCAAAACAAAGACGTATAGTTCAGCCGTTTTTTGGATTGGATTCTGAGATGCCTCTGTTCTTAGGGTTCTTACTTGGACTACAACATTCTCTAGCTATGTTAGCTGGTGTTATCACTCCACCACTACTGATCTCATTCTCCACCAACTTCAATACCAGCCAGCAGCAATATTTGGTGTCTGCATCATTGATTGTTAGTGGATTCTTATCAATGATCCAAATCACAAGATTTCACATATATAAGACTCCATACTATTTAGGTAGTGGTATGCTAAGTGTTCTAGGAACATCTTTTGGTGTCATAGTTGTGGTCCAGAAGATCTTACCTGTCATGTATTCTACTGGATTCTGTCCTACTGCAGAAGATGGTACATTTTTACCTTGTCCAGAAGGTTATGGTGCCATTCTAGGTACTTCATGTTTGTGTGCTCTATTGGAGATCCTTATGTCTTTCATCCCTCCAAAGTTTTTGAAAAAGTTATTCCCAACAACGGTCACAGGTACTGTTGTTCTTTTGATGGGTATTTCATTGGTCCAATCTGGGTTTCAAGACTGGATTGGTGGTTCTGGTTGTGTTGATTCTATTTGCCCTTCAGAAGGTGCCAAACAAGCAGCACCTTATGGTTCTGCTAAATTCATCGGATTAGGGTTCTTGGTGTATGCGTCAATTATCATCTTTGAGAAATGGGGTGCTCCAATCATGAAATCATGTTCAGTTGTCCTTGGTCTTCTTGTCGGGTGTATTGTTGCTGCTGCATGTGGTTATTTCGACAAATCAACTATTGATTCAGCAACAGTTGCTAACTTTGCATGGGTTAAAACTTTTAAACTGACAGTGTATGGCCCTGCTGTTTTACCAATGCTCGTTGTCTATACCGTCTTGGTGATGGAGACAATTGGTGATTTGACTGCTACTTCTGAAGTGTCAAGACTCGAACTTGAAGGACCAGCTTACGAATCAAGAATTCAAGGTGGTCTGCTTGGTGATGGATTCTGCAGTTTGCTAGCTGGTTTATGCACAATCACCCCAATGTCGACATTTGCTCAAAACAATGGTGTTATTGCAATCACAAAGTGCGCTAATAGATCTGTTGGTTATTGGTGCTGCTGTATATTGATAATAATGGGAATCTTTACAAAGTTTGCAGCATCATTAGTTGCAATTCCTAAGCCCGTTCTTGGTGGGATGACCTCTTTCTTGTTCACTTCCGTTGCTGTTTCTGGTTTGAGAATCTTAGCTACTTTGAAGTTTACCAGAAGAGATAGATTTGTCTTGACTGCTGCATTGCTCCCAGGACTTGGTGCTATATTAGTGCCTTCATGGTTTTCAAAGGTTTTCACTTACTCTGGAGATAATACCGCCTTAACTGGATTCCTAGATGCAATCGTTGTTATCATGGAATCTAGTTACGCCCTGGGAGGGATCATTGCGACTGTGCTGAACTTGTTATTGCCTCAAGAAATGGAGGAGGATGAGGATGATGATGTCTCTGGTCAATTGGAAGAAGTTGCCATGGATGATCTCGTTCCTCAATATGACGATGCCGACCAGCTAAGTGAACAGCTGAAGAAAGAAAAGTCTGCTACTATAAGCAACATAACCAGTCCAGGCCAGCAGTCATCTTTGTAAATACAAGTTTTCGTTTGCATAATCTAAAATAATTAATGATGTCAATGTACAATAAATCATATATATTAATTTAGACATTTATTGATTAATATTGACTATTTCTCTTCATCACTCGAATCGATCACTATGCTATCGGCAGCTGGGTTGGGGTTGCTATTAGGAATTGAGCCCACTGAACTTGGCACATCAACAGTATCGTTCCTGTCAACAGTGCTATTTCCAGTGTTGCTGTTATTATTATTATTGTTGCTGTCATTACTATCATTGTTGCTGCTGCTACTACCACTCACAAAGCCGTTGAACAATTTCACCTTCTTGAAAGCTCTCTCGTTATCAATCTGGGTCAATTCTGCTCCAATTTTTGTGGGAGTTTTGCTTGGGGTTCTTGATATATTAGGTAGGTTGTTTGGGACTAGTGAAGGAGCATGGGATCCCGGCACGTGGTGTTGCGATTGTTTATGAGCCTTTTCCAACCTATGAAGTCTCGCTTCGTACTCCCTCAGCTTGGATGCATATTGGAGTATTACATTGGTCATTTTCTTCTGTGTGTTCTCTGAGTGAGAAAGTTTGAGTTCAAGTGCGGATGTCTTTTTATTGAAACTTTGCGCTTGGGATTCCATCCTTTGTTCAAGGTTAGTGATCTTATTTTGTAATTGTTCATTCTGCTCTAGTTTTTCGAAGACCTTCATTTGATTGTAGTCTAGTAGTAGCAGGGTCTCATCATATTGGCTGAACTTTTCTTCTATGTGTGATGTATTGAATGACTCTTTAACTTTGTCAAGATGCTTTTCAAGACTTTCAACACGCAACCAATGATCTGATATTGTCTTATCTGTCTTTGCACGATAGTAGTTGGCATCATCTCGGATCTTCAATGAATTGACGGCCAATTTCCTAATGTTTTCATTAGATTTCTCCAAGAATGGTGTGACTGATGAGCTAAGTCGATCATCTAATATTTTTTTCATTTCCTGAATGCTTTTAGCCTTGTTTTCAACTTCACTGTCTGATATCACTTTGATGTGGTTTTCAAAAGCCTCCAGCTTGGTTTGTTGATCTTTAATCATATCCATTTGCTGAGATGTTCTAATCTCCTGATCGGTTTCCCTGTGTAATATCATTTTAATTGAATTTTCAACAGCTTGAATCTTGGTTTCCTGTTCCTTAACCAAAGGACCTCCTTCGTGCACTATGCGCCCAAGTATGGAGATGTCATATTTGATTTTATTTAGCTCATGAAGCAACTGGAAGATGCTTACTTCTAGTTGAGAAGATCTTTCCACTTGCGGTAGAATACGATCAATGGTCTTTGCAATGCCATTGATACGTCTATCGAGATATTCAGAGTATAATTTGGAGGCTGATGTTCTTTCTTCAGTTTCTTGCTTGATGTTTTCAGAGATTTCAGTAATCTGTAGATGCAATTGTTCCTGAGACTTTGTCAGATCGCTCATTCCAGAAATGTCTCTTAATTTCTCATTAAGATTATCTGATGTTTTGACATACTCAACATTGTCGTTCAGCCATGAGTTCCAGTTCTTCAAAGAATTTATTATAGCCGATGTATCAAGATTCAGGTTGTCTATCTCAGTTAAGAGCTCCAACGTATCTTTAAATTTGAGCTGTTTTGTTTGATCTGGTATATCTTTAATCATGTCCTGAATGGAGGGTGTGTTATCTGGCAGCGACGAAGAAATATTGAGATTTGAGGCTTGTGTCTTTTGCAGCTGGTTACTTACAATATCAAGACTGCTTGATTCAATGGCCTGTGCTGATTGATGAGATTCTGGTAATGGCTGTGAGTCGGTCATAACTTCATCGTCATGTTTGTTATCAATCTGGGTAGAGGAAGTTGGCAAATGCTTAGGTAGGAACTCAATGGGGGTGGACTGTATAGGATCTGATCGTATTATGCTTTGTGAAGAAGAGTCAATTAACTCCTCGGATTTCTGTGGACTTTCAGAGGTTGTCTGAGTGCTTTGTTGAACAGGTTCAGCTGGTTGATCTTGTGAAGTACCTGTACTGGAAATAACTGGGTCAGATCGCTGTACCACTTCTTTAGATGAGGTTGTTGTGGAATCGTCACCCGTATTGATGAAATTTGAGGCAAGTTCAAGTCTGTTCTCGGAGTTCAGATTATCTAAACTGGCTCTTGTGCTGGATAAATCGAGTTTCTTTTCATAAAGAAACATGGAAATGTCCTGTAATGTATCAAGAATCTGATTCAGCAGATCATCCGATATCAGATCTTCCTTCTTTTTAGTAAACTTGACCCATTCAAAATTTTCCTTTATAAGATGTCTCATATATCTCTGTGCCAATGATTCGTCGACCATGAAAGCTTCAAGGCCTTCATCTATAATTTGCCATTCAATCAAGTCTTGTATCAGCCACACAAATATATCTTTATTAGTGTTATCTGCATCGGGGTGTGCTGTCAACGCGTAGTCTAATAAAGAGAACTCTTTAAAGAGTATCCTCAGTACACTAGGGTCTAGTTCGTTGTAGGATTTCCGCCCGAGTAGTCTAAACGCCGGTTCCTTGAAGCGCTTCTGCTCCTCCGAACTCGACGGCTCCATCGCAGCTAGAATATCCTTTCCCATCAACAAAATTCAACTGAATATAAAAGATTGATAATTCTTTTGTTTTGATTTAACTATTGGTAAGAAACCGCGAAAATCTAACCATCGCTCATAATTTCAATTACCATATTTTTATATTTATATTTATTGACCAATCAATACATTAAAATAAAAAATTACCCATTTCACATTACTCAGAAATATGTCTCTTGAGAAGCTTGATTATAAGGATACGTATGTTTTTTTTTTTCATTCTTTCTTTCTCTATTGCTCACACTTTACTTTCCATTTGGATCTGTACTAACACTAGTCTTAAGCGTTTACATAAGGAACATCAACGAAAAAGTTACAGTAAATACAATCAAATCAACGTTACAGAAGCTTTTTGAGGATTATGGGCCGGTGCTAAGCATCACAGCACACAAGAACCTGAAGATGAGGGGACAGGCTTTTGTGGCTTTGCAAAGCGAAGAACAGGCAGCTAAGGCAGTCGATGCGTTGAATGGTATCGAAGTTTTTCAAAAGAAGATTCATGTTGAACTAGCAAAGAGCAGCTCAAACGATTCCGTCGAGAAACACCTACCCAGCGATGAATATGAGCTGTATTTAAATAAAAGAAAACTACATAAAGAACAGGAAGATCAAAAGAAGCAATCTGCTCCAAAGAAAGTTAAACTAGATAAACAGCCTCCTAACAAGATGCTGCTATTACAAGATCTTCCAGCAGATGCCCAAAAGGACGAACTATTGGAAATATTTTCCAAGTACAAAGGCTTTGTGGAGCTGAGATTAGTGGCTGTTAGAAAAGTTGCTTTTGTTGAGTTTGAAGATGATGAGAGTGCAATTCCTGCTAAAGAAGAAAATCAAGATCTCACAATACGAAGCTCAAAAGTTTCGGTCAATTATGCAAAGAAATGAGAAACTCAAAAGCTTTTAAACTAACGTAGCATCTGTGTAATATGGCTTTGTCTCTATAACTAATGGGAATATCTTCATAAAGAGTCTTCAGAAGAATCACGTAGCTACATGTATGTGCGTCATGTCATAACTAACATTTCTATTAGACATCATGAATTCTGATAGTTATCTGAACTCTTCTTTTATAAACGTTATCTGATCAATTATTTTGCTCAAAGTATCATTTCTGTCCCATTTATGGTGATCTTCCCAAACAATGTCCATCAGTTTTGCATTTATCTGTTCAAGGTATTCCACTGTTAGGTCGGACGTTTCACTGACAAGGTACTCTTGTGATGTTTTCAGTTTCAAAACATCGAGCTTGAATTCAGGTAAAGGTTCATTCAATTCCAATTTTTCATCAGTTTCCGCTTGTGTTTCTTTTTGCTCATTCTCTGGCTCTTCTTCATTTTCACTATCTGAAGACTCAACTGGAGATGAGGATGAATCGTCTGAAGATAGCTTGCCTGATGAAGAATCAGCCGATGATGACTCAGCCGTCAGTGGCGCATTGTGGGCAAAATTCACCCCATTAGTGGGTAATATCACAGGATCGTTGAGTGACTTTCCATTAGGAGAAGGACTTGCTAGATCCAATGGACCTTCAACGTGACCATTTGCTAGGACATCGCCATGATGGTCAATGACAGTGTGATTAGGATCTTTAGTTGGAGATATTACTGAAGTATCTAATGAAATTATGTCCCCAATTTCACCACTATCTCCGTTGACATGTAATTGTGTTTTGCGTTGTTCTTGTGCAATGGCCTTCAATTTTTCAACTTCTTCCTCGTGTTGGCGAATTCTCAAGATCTCACGTTGACGCAAGCCTTTGCATTGTTCAATAAATTCAGGAGTAGAAATCTCTTCAACTGCAACTTGTGCATTGGCAAACATTTCAGACCCTTTAATTAACCTTTCCCTATCATTCAGAGTCACTGAGTCGAGATAAATCATTTCAATATCTTTCAGGAATTGTTTTGGTTCAGAATAAAATCCATTCCAAAGTCTCTCCTCAATTATGTCCAAGTCCATATTGAAAAACCGTTTTCCAGTCGCAATCTCCACAATCATATCTTTGTCTTTTGTGAATAATGGGGCAGGTGCATTAGGGTGTAGTGGTTCAAAAAGATGAATCAAAAAAATAGGATCTATTGTAGGCTTTTTGAATTTCTTGTAGCGATTTCTGAATAAATCCATTAGACCAGATAGTTTAATCTTCAAAGCGTTCTTTAGTCTCATATCAGATTTTTCAAACGATTTCAAATCGCTGACTTTCTCTTTTTTGGTTGGCACTACCTTCTCCAATACCTCAAGTTTTCTCTTCTTTCCGGTGTCCAGATACTCACTTGGTGGCATTTGTAAAGATGTCCATAATGGTTTGAAAAACAATTCCCTCTCATCTTCATTTGGGTAATCAAGCTCAAAGAAGTTAGTGTCTGATATACCAAACAGTAGTTTCAACCCACCCTCCAAATGTTCTAGCTTGTTCTCAGCAACTCCTAACACCAGTATTCTTTCATTCGATGATACCGATCTCAGCAATCCACTTAGCGTGGCTTTAGCAGTCTCTGGGAGAATATCATACCAGATATCGATGTTTGGAATATATATAATGGAGGGTTTATGACGTCTTGCTTCAATAAATCCTTGAATGATTGCATTTTCAGCTGTTCGAGTTGAATCACCAAACAGTGAGCCTAAATCAAGAGATTGTACATTGAAACCTTCCAAATGATTCAATACAGCTGACCCAATGTATTGTTGGCCATTACCACCTTGGCCAGAAATCAGTAATCTTGGACGATGGATTCTTGAGCTTTCAATTTGTTTAATGAATTCATGTTTGGCGAACCCACCATCTGCATCATTTTCTGTTGGATCAACAAACTGGGCTTCCTCTAAAGATGTCAAATTTTTGATCCTTGGTACTAGTCTATCCAGCTTTGAAGTTAGTGCAGCTAATGCATTGCCGAGCAGAGGTGCCAAATGATCAGGTAAAGGTGCAGACCCACTTGAAGTTGAACGTGCCGAAGATGGAATAATCTTATCTATAGCCTTCATGAAATCTCTAGCAGCAACAGTGATCGTTGAAGGGTCGATCTTCAACTTATCATTGGATGAATATATCTGAGGATATCTTCTCTGAATACTGTTCAAAGCAGCCTCTGTACATAAAGCACGCAAATCAGCACCTCCATAACCTTTTGTTAGATGAGCAACCTTTGATAAAAACTCTTTGGATAAAGGAGGATCCCATTGTTTTGTGTGTATTTGTAAGATTTCTTCTCTGGCTTTAAGATCAGGAAGTGGGAAATAAAACTCTCTATCAAATCTACCGGGCCGGCGTAAAGCAGGGTCCACAGCATCAGGTCTGTTAGTAGCACCAATGACAATAACTTGGCCTCGATTATCCATACCATCCATTAAGGCAAGCATTGTGGATACGATACTAGCGTGTATCTGTTCTTGTTTTGATGATCTGACAGGAGCTAAACCATCAATTTCGTCGAAGAAAATAATACTTGGCTGTTGTTTTTTAGCTTCTTCAAATAGCAAACGCAACTGTCTCTCAGCTTCACCAACCCATTTAGATAAACAATCAGCTCCTTTTCTCATAAAGAAAGTGATTTTTTTACCCTCTGATGAATAACTTGCTGCTAATGCACGTGCCATTAAAGTCTTACCAGTACCAGGTGGACCATGGAACAGCACACCTCTTGGAGGAGTTATACCAAACCGCTGATATACCTCAGGATATAATAGAGGAAGAGCAACCATTTCTTTTAACTGATTAATATAAATGTCCAGCCCACCAACAGCTGAGAAATCAATGTTCATGTCGACACCTAATGGATCAGAATCAGCTGGCTGATTCTTCTTAGCTTTATTTGATCCGACAGGTGCACTTATTGAATTATTTTTCTTTGATGATACACCTACAGCTATTATCTCATCATCTGAAGAGTCTGAATCGACGCCTCCAGCACCTAATAGATTACCACCAGATCCCGCATAGTTTTTACCAAACAATGATGTTACAGATCCACCACCGAATGGACCACCAGTTGGGAATAACCTCCACTCTCTATTAGTGGTACCACCTCTTCTTCTAGGAGTTGTTGGCTCAGGAAAAACGTTGCTTAGCTCTTCAACGTTCTCTGATAATGGAGGGGGAAGAGCATAGTTGACATTTTTCTTGCGCTCACGTAGTGATCTCGCACGCTGTGGAGATGTATCTGAGTCATCTCTTAGTTCAGCTAACTCTTCTTGTAATGTATCATCTTGTGGTTCTTCGTCCTCTGATTGCTCTACAGTAGGTCTTCTGCGAGATCTGGTCCTTGAAGAAGATTTCTTCGGGCTTCTTTTAGCTCTTCTAGATCTTTTTGAGAGACCATAGTCATCATCATCACCAAAGACGTCATCGTCTGCATCTTTCGCAATAAATTTAGTCATTCTTCTGTTGTTATCACTATCGGAATCGCTCAATTGATCAGAATCTTCACTCTCTTCTTCATTAAATGATACATCTTCTTCCTCCTCATTATGTTTAGTATGGGTAGGTTTTGATTTCGCTCTCTTTGATCTTGAACGTCTCTTCGTTAGATCGAAGTCTTCATCATCCTCGTCATCAAAGTCCTCAACTTCCGCATCATCCTCTACTTCTTCCTTTGGACTCGTTTGAACATCAGAACCCATTGGCTCTTCACCGGATATATCATCATATTCATGCTCTATACTAGCATAGTCAACTTTTTGTCTTTTTCTTCTTGAAATCACTAGAGAGTCATCTTGATCCTCATCCTCTAGTGGCGAGTCTTCTTTGAACCTTCTTGAGGAACGACGAGCCATTTCAGCAGCGTTGTACTTGAAGGATATCAGGTATTCGCCGGATATTTTGACTGTTGAATCTTTTAACGTGCCAATGTGTGATTTAACTTCACTCTTTTCCAAATCTAAGTCTAGTGGTGACACACTAAGATAGAGCAGGGATTTGATGGCAAAAACACTAAGGAAATCAAGAGTTTCGTAGCGTAGCTTCTTGAGTTCGAAAACAAACAATTGATTTTTGAGTGATGAATCAGAAGTGCAAGATTAAGCAGTTCAAAGCCGAGCAATTGACGGGTTTTGGCGTGTTTTTCAAATAGAATATATACGTCTACTTTTGATTTTTGCCAAAACTTGAGAAAAAAGCGCGTATTACTTTTTTGTAGACTTCCCAATCGGGAAGTCATGATGGGAAAAATACACTTAACAAATATATATTCAGTATTTAACTCATTAGGATGTTCACAGCCCAATCGACACTCAACGTACGTAGATCAGTGTATGTCTGGCCCACACCCACAAACAGAATAGGGATGTTGGTGGCGTAGACCATGTTGACCATTGTTCCTATCAGATCACCAACGGTGTCACATTTACTAATGATGAAGAAGTCCAGTGTTCTTCCGGCTCCAAATGCATTGTTGAAATTCTTAGCTTGCTGCACAGAGTCTGTGCCGACCAACGCTTCACCAACCATGATGATTTTGTTAGGGTTGGCTGCTTTAGCGAAAGATGCCAATGGGGCCATCAATTTCGCATCATTGTGTCTTCTACCAGCAGTATCCATCAGAATGATATCAAAGCCATTGTTTCTACCGTACTCAATGGCATTTTTGGCAATTTTCGCAACTAAATCAGAGCCTCCATAACCACCCTCATAAAGCTCAATCTGGTCTTTATTGTCTTGAGAGTTCTTCAAGTTGTTGACATGAACCCTAAGTTGTTCCACAGCACCAGATCTGAAAGTGTCACATGCAACAATCAATACTTTGAAATTGTTTTGAAGTAACCAAAAGGCCAATTTGGACAGATTAGTCGATTTACCGACACCATTGACACCAACAACTGAGATGACATATGGTTTCTTGTTTCTTTTAATATCTTCGAGTAAATTGACAGATGTTCCTGGTGTTAAGATTTTAGTTAACGTCTTGGCCAATGCTTCTTTAGCAGTAGTTTGAATACTGGTCCAACTTTTGGTTTTGGAACCCACAAGTGCTTTTTCGACATTCGAAGTCAAATGTTGGGCAACTTCAGGTGCGACATTTTTTTTGATTAAATGATTCTGTAGTTCAATCAATGTTGACTTTATATCTTCAGCGGTAATGGTTTTACCACCAGTAAATTTTTTGAAGAATCCAAACGGTTCTTTTGTTTCCTGTTTTTTCTTAGAGTTATTTAATAACTCATTGATCTCGTCATCCAGATCTTTCACAATAAAATGACCTGTCCCATCTGTAGCTCCAAATTGTTCTTTATTTATAGCAACTTTGATGTGATTATCGCTCGTAGGGGCGATATCACCAGACGAAAAATCTAAGTCTACTCCATTTTCTTCTTCCATGGTACCATCAAAACCCCATTTACGTCCCTTTTTACCTGACTGGGATTGAGGTTGTTTTTTGATTTCCCTTTTTTGAGCTTCTTTGGTCTCATCGGTAGATTCTAAAGCAGACGATTCAAATTCACTAAGCTTTTTTTTAAAGTACTGCTCGAACTTTGCAGATTCGTCCTCAAGCTCAAACAAATACCTGCTTTCTTTCAAAATGTTCTCTGATAGTTGGTCACCTAGTAGTTCTTTGAAAAGAGTTGATGATATCTGTACGAGCTTCTCAGTGTATTTTAGTGGAGTGGCAGAAGGGTAAACAGCAACCGTCACAAAATCCGGATTGTTTGACCTCAAGTATTTTAAAGTATAACCATTGGTACTATAAGTACCTATGTCACCAGAGTCGTTTATAATTGTAGTGTTATCAGAAATGAAGACATCAGCGATCAACGAATTAACGATAGAGTCAGGGATCTTTCTGGGAGCGTATTTGAAAAGGACTGCACCGGAGCCAGTGAATATGAGAAATTGGTCAATCATCTAAGAATCAACACTCGTTGAAAACAATAATCAATAATCAATAATCAATAATCAATAATCACAGCTCTTTCTTTAATGATTGTTCAAATTGATATTTTTCGCGGAGGGTGAATAATTTTAATTTCAAGGGACTAGTCTAGTCTAGTATAGTCATTTTTGAAGAACTTATCAAGACCAAAAATAGATTTAGAGACTGAAAGAGACTAATGGAAATTACTGACTGCCTTCATTACCAAATATCAACATCAGAACAGCTGAAGAACAGTTTAAAAACATCAATCAAGAGCTGCAAATATGAGACTTATTCACAAAAGGAAAGGCAAGAAAGCCAGAAGACTCTTCTTGAAAGTGGAAATAATACAGGTATGTACCATTGTCGCTTGAAGCAGTTCCCGTATTAACTTTGAAGCCAGGCGAAGGAGCTTGTGATGTCTGACCCTCGCACCTGTTCAATGGTGAGTATACTTCGATCTTCTCTTCTCGAATACGCAGCACTAACGAATGAAGGTTGCTGGTATTGTGTTCAATGGCCAGTCCAAGAGAAGCAACAAAGTCAAAAGAACAGCCAATCCCACATGGAACAGTTGCCAGAAATTGGTGCTTTCAGGATACACTATTGGAAGTTCCGTACTGCATGTTGCTGTTTTTGATAAACACAGAAAATATAATATCTATCTTGGAGAAGTGAGATTATCTGTTAATGATTTGTTTGAAGACAGTAAGACCGGGAAGCTGCGAACAAAAGTACCCGCACAATGGTATAAATTACACTCGTCGCAGTCGCACAAGGCTTTTGTTACAGGATCAATTAGGTTATCTTTTGAATTGAGCAGTAAAGAAGATGTCATTCAGTGTTTTAAACTATGGCAGTCCAATCTTGTCGATAAAGAGAGCTCTATCAGAATTAACGAGCAAGACTTTTACTCTGATACAGAAACAGATGTTGAGTCACTTCTCGCTGAGGATCCAGAGTCTGATGATCAAATTTTGGACCACAGATTGAAAGAGCTAGCAGTTAAAGGTCCGCCAGCAATCCCTATATTATCTAAATCCAATTCTCCACTGACAACTCTCCAAATCAACTCGAATAACAATGATTCTAACTATAGCAGTGATGCATCGGTTTCTGAACTGTCATCATTTGCATCATCAGCGTCCTTATCAAACCTCGAATCTCTGAGACTTGGAAAAAGACAACCAATCAAAGGTGTGGTCTTTCTAGAAATTATATCAGCTACTGGATTACCACCTTATAGAAAGTTTCTACAAAAAGGGTTTGATATGGATCCTTTTGTTGTCATTTCATTTGGTAAGAAAACATTTAGAACATCATGGAGAAAACACACGTTAAATCCTGTTTTCAATCAAAATTTGGCGTTTGAAGTATTATCTACTGAACAGAGTTTCGACTTGGTCTTCAACATCCTGGATAAAGATCATATATCGTATCATGATAAAGTAGCTATAGGATCTATTCCTCTGAGCGAGATATCTGCCAGATCTCATTATGCAGACTATGACTTGAAACTGAAACTTTACAAAGATCATTTGGGCTACGACCCTCATCTGAAGTTGCGAGTGAAGTTCAAAGATTATGATAGTCTGAAGAATGATCTTTGGTTCACGATTTTATCACAATATTGTGATCATAATAATCCCGACTCTTTGGACATTGTCCAACTAACTTCATTTCTCGAAGACTCAAATATAGAGGAGGACCTGATGTATTTTTACAATCTCAATGGGAAATCTACAGAGGAAAGTCTCACTATTGGGGAGATAATAAAAGCTCTAGAAAACCATTCAATCAAACTGGAAAGATGTCCTATATGTGAGAAGAGGAAAACAGGTGACTTAGTATCGCATGTTGCAATCTGTGATATAAAAGGAAACAAATTAAAAAGTTATGCTACTGCTGGATTTGCATCAAAGAGATGGTATTCCAAAGTATTGATCAAAGTTGCATACGGAAAATACGCTTTAGGTAAAAACAACGCTAATATTCTTGTTCAAGATAGGTTGACTGGCTTCATCATTGAAGAGAAGATGTCACTGTATATAAGATTAGGAATAAGGTTGTTGTACCAAGGAAAAGGTGCTGATGGTAAGCGTATCAGGAGAACATTAAAGAATCTTTCAGTTAAGCAAGGAAATAAATTCGACCAACCATCATCTGCTAAAGATATTGATTCGTTTATTAAATTTCATCAGTTGGATATGACAGAGTGTAAGGATGTTAAGTACCAAACCTTCAATGAGTTTTTCTACAGAAAGCTAAAGTCTGATGCTAGATTACCAGATTCAAGAGATCCGGCATACGTAACATCACCAGCTGATTCCCGGTGTACTGCCTTCAACACAATCGAAGTTGCTAGAGAAATATGGATCAAAGGCCGGCAATTCACCATAAAGAAATTATTAGGCGATGCGTATGTTGAAGATTTTGAGGATTGTTCAGTAGCAATCTTCAGATTGGCACCTCAAGATTACCATAGATTCCATTCACCTGTCGATGGCAAAATTGGCAAGCCGGTATACATTCAAGGTGAATACTACACTGTTAATCCTATGGCTATCAGATCGGACCTTGATGTGTTTGGTGAGAATGTTCGAGTGGTGATCCCTATCGAAACTGAGAAATTTGGCTTGATCTATTTTATTTCCGTTGGTGCCATGATGGTCGGCTCAACTGTGCTTACTGTTGAAGAAGGTGATGAAGTTAAAAAAGCAGATGAATTAGGCTATTTCAAATTTGGTGGATCCACGATTATTACACTATTCCAAAAAGACAAGATACTATTTGATTCCGATTTGGTAGCTAATTCAAATGAGTGCATTGAGACATTAGTGAGAGTTGGAATGTGTGTTGGTCATTCTCCTGATGTTGAAGAATTCTCCAGAGAAAAAGTGAATTTCTCTGAGAAGTCGGATGAGTCCAAATTGAAGATTATTCGCACAATAACAGGTGGTAATACGGACCATCCTTGGGAGTTTTATAACATGAATATTGATTCAGATACTGAGATTGACTCAGATGATGAGGAATAAAGGATTATATACACCGTCATCTATAATAGCTCACTAACGAATGTTATTAAGTAGTATACACAAATAATTGGCTTATTATGTAGAGATTAAGGTCATATCAATGATGTGCCTTTAGATTTATTTCTCAAAACCAGTCTTCCACTTAAAACATCACCAATTTTGTTGAAATGTTCCCAATGTATAGTTAGACCTTTTCTTAAAACAACATCTGCTTCATGATCCCATAGATGTTCAACAGGGGTGAATGCTAATTCTGTACCTTTAACACCAATGACAGTAGCGGATTCGGTGTTATTACCAACAGTTGAAACTTTTTTACCATTAACAAATTTGAATCTCAAATGTTTGTCGCTTCCATCTAGTTTGGAGTCATTGATGCGGTCATTCCATTGTTCAATGAATTTAGCACATTTAACTGCAAATCTGGAAGCATTGACTCTATCAACAGCCGTAGGTGCACCACCTTGTTGAACATGGCCTGGGATTGCTGTTCTTGTTTCAAATTTTTTGTTGCTTGACTCTTCAATGATATCAGAGATTAGCTCAGTGGTGAAAATGTCAGATGCAGTTTCATTACGGATCAAGACTTTACCACTTCTGTTTTCACCTTGATCAGCATTGTAGTTTGCCTTCAATAGTGCAATGTCCTCTTGGATAGTTTTCAAAGTTGTTTTGGTTTCAGGAGTATAGACCCCCACAGCACCAGTGACCAATCCAATATAACTGGCAACGTAACCAGAATGACCACCTTGCACTTCAACAACGAAGACTCTTCTTCTTGAAGCAGAAGCAGATTGCTTGACCGCATCACAGTATTGAACTAGCGAGTTTAGACAAGTATCGGAACCTAAAGAATATTCAGAACCTGGAACATTGTTGGAGACTGTCGAAGGTATTAAAGTCATTGGAATGTTGAATATTGGGAATTTTTCTCTAGCTTCACTTAATTCGTGTAACGAGGTGAAACCTTCGAATCCACCAATGATAATTAAACCATCAAACTGATATTTTTGAAAATAGAATGCAACAGTACCTATATCTGTTGATGGTAGAGATCTATTAGTACCAATGTCAGACCCACCTAAATTGTGCCATCCATTAACGTCTTTGTATGATAGCTCTTTAACAGAACCATGACGTATCAATCCACTAAATCCATTTTGAATGGCAAAAACCTTATGACCTCTGGAGAGAGAATATAAGGCAGCGGAGTATGTGGCGGCGTTCAATGCGGCAGATGAAGCCCCGACGTGAACAATGGCAATCTTTAGCTGTTTCTCCTTAGGTAGAATGTGAGAACCATCATCATGTTGAGAAAGTGATAAATAGTTTTGGTACGATTCAATAAAATCAGTGTTACGTAAAGAGATTGCCTTATCAAAATCTTTGTTTTCAATGGCAGTGGCAACTGATTTTGTAAGTTTGACAGCTTCAACAAGTGGTTGACGGATAATCTTATTTTCAAGAATACCAATTAAAGGTGATGGATCATTTGGGGTTAGATCTAAAACAGCCTTCACAGCTTCAACACCTTGTAATGTGGCCAACAATCTATCGGAGGCAACTGCAGACCCACCTCTTTGGACATGACCTAAGGTGGTAACTCTAGTATCCAATCCGAGTTCTATCAAGACATCGGCAACATCTTTTGCTGAAATTGGGTTTAGTTCATTGTCAAGAGCACCTTCGGCAACGATAACTGTTGTATTTCTGCGACCTTTTTCTCTATGACGACGACAAACTTTTTTCAAATCATCTTTCCAGGTATCTTTATCAGCTGCACGTTCAGGAATGAAAATATAATCAGCTGCAGTGGCAATACCAGCGTTCAAAGCTAACCAACCGCAGTGTCTACCCATGACTTCAATGACGAAAGCTCTTGAATGGGAAGTTGCAGTTGCATCGATGTAATCCACCATTTCACGAATACGTTCCAATGATGAGTTTGCACCAATGGTAGTATCAGTACCAGACATATCGTTATCGATTGAACCAACCAATCCAACGATTGTCAAATGTTTATGAGGTGCAGCTTGACTTTCAGTAAGTTCTTTAGTGTTAACAAGTTCCTTCAATAATGATGGCCACTCAGCTCTAAATAAGTCAGCACCAGTTAAAGAACCATCACCACCACAAACGATTAAAGCATCAATACCATTGATCACCATATTCTTTGCAGCTTTTAATCTACCCCATCTCTCTCTGAATTCTTTACAACGAGCAGTACCGATCAGAGTACCACCAAGGGATAGCCACCCTCTGACATCTTCCCATGCCATTTTTTTAATCATTTCACCACCTCCTACTAATCCCGAGTAACCTTCGTAGATAGCGTAGACATCACAGCCATGAAAGATACCTGATCTAACAACTGCTCTTACAGCTGCGTTCATACCTTGAGAATCACCACCCGAGGTCATCACAGCGATTTTCTTTTTTGTCTTTGAAGAGACTTCATCAACAATTGTGGTTTTGGCAATCTCTCGAGCTTTAAAGAAGCTGGCATCAACATGACCATCAAAAGGAGTTGGAGAACTCACGAATTCTATGGTGTTACCCAGTGGATCTTTAGTGGAGATCTTGTCTTCAATAATGTCCAGTTGTAACTTAGCAGCAACCTTGTTGATATCTGTAGTGAAAAAAGCGAGGGTACCACTGAGTTGAGAGTCAGCAAGGGTTAAATCAGCAGATGCCAAACGGAGTTTGAGCACGACACCTTCTGACTGGATACTGTTTGATTCTTGCAATGGGACTCTTCTGTCATTATGGAATTCTGATAGTTTGACACTTTCTAGCCAGACTTCTTTGATGGAATCATGAGAAATACCAGTCAGTGAATTATAACTGCTGAGGTCTCTTGTATAATTTCTGATAGGTTTAAACCCGAGATTTTTGTAAAAAATCACAGCACGTTCAAAATGTTCTGCGTCTTTTGCAGTGAGTGAAGTGAAGGCGACGCCCGTAACAGTCATTTATTTGAATTGGTTTGAATTATAATTGTGGTCTTTTCAAAGATCAAACTATTATGTTTTTTTATTTGTGTTGCTTTTAATTTATTAATCTTTCAATCTTTTTTAAATGAAAACGGGGAAAATGATCAGTTATAAAAATTAAAATAAATCACCAGAAGATTTTATTTTATATTTTATTTTATATTTTATTATGTATATATTTTCCCACGAAAATTTCAGTACAATTTGCATTAGCTGATGATTTTTTTATGAATTTGGATCTGATGATGAGTGAAAAAAAAAAAAATTTTTTTTAATTGTGAGTTGTTCATGATTGTTAGTTTTTGGTTTTTGTGATGCTCGTGGTGCTTCAAGGTGATGCTTTCCACGTCTTTCTCGCTGCTGCATCACTGGCTGAGCTTATCCCTGGTGTGAAGGTTCTTGTGCTTGAGGACGTTTTGGGAGATGTTTCATCACAACTGTCAATGGGTCCTCTTCCTTGGTGTGTAGCCTCGCTTTCCAAAATACCCACTGACAAATTCATGGTTTCCTCAATGTTTCAACGAGCTGAATCCTCGGTGGTATTCATAGAACATGCTTCTCATGGCAACTCGTACCGTCATAATCATAGTCATAATCATAGTCAACCAGACTGCCCAAACGTGATTGGATCACTCACAATCAGTGCCTCTCCAAGACCAAGTAACATTCTACTTTACCATCCATCAATGTTCAAGTCCTACCTTAGAAAAATCCTTTCCTTTTATCGAAACGTCTCTTTTGCTACGATAAGAGCCTCCAAAACACAGAACATCGAACAACTGCTAAAACAGACTTCACTAATAGGAGAAACACCCATGATCATCAAACTAACCTCATCAGGAGTGCCAACCTTTGAGAAATTTAATCTGTGTCATCTCAACTGGACAGGCATGCAGTATCTCAGACTGCCCGATACAGGGTTCATCATCAAGAGACAACATGCTGGAATCAATATATTGAAAGAGAAACATAGTCTGAACGGCACTCATATATATGAAATACGAACACAAGCACGGCCTTACGATCTTTCAAACTCAACTATCCTCAGTCAATATGTGCTCAAATTGGTCGAGGAAGCTATAATGAATTCAGGCGAGCTCCGCTGGTCGAGGCTTTAGCTTATATATTTATATTTCTTTATTTGTTTGAACAATTATCGTTCATAGAACATTTAATTTTGTATAATATTTTGATTCATATTAAATAGATCAATTATAGAAATAATTTGGAAAGTAAAACAAAAATTCATATTTTAAAAATATATAAACATTTAACATTGAGAGAAGAGAAAATTATAATTTAATACAACAATGACAGAATCATTGGTACCACAAAAGAGGCCACTTGTTGTTGAGCAAGAAGAGACGAAACATCAGTATCAATTGCGTTCAACAACTTCGAATTCACCAATTCTTGTGAATAAGTTCCAACCATACATATCGTATAAACCATCAGATTTTAACGAGTTCCATTTAATCACAACTGAATCGCCAATATCACCAGATTTTACCACTATTGAAGACATACCTTACAACACAAGACGTGGGTTCCAGTACAGCTCATGTAGCCCAAACCCGTTGTTTCCACTCTTGAAATTTGGCACCACAGACATCCCTCCATATAAACCAAAGTTAAGCATCAATGATAGATCATATTCAACTTTCATAAGTAAGGATAGAGATTCAATAACAACAGATATTGGCTGGGTGAGTGCGCGTGCCGATGTTCCCATTCAAGAAGGAAAAGTTTTCTTTGAATTTGAAATCGTGAAGAGTGACTCGTCAAGTCATGTTAGAATCGGTGTATCTAGAAGAGAAGCATCAAATGAGGCACCTGTTGGGTTTGATGGTTATAGTTATAGTCTAAGAGATAAAACAGGTCAGAAAATCCATCTTTCAAGACCGTCCTCCTTCATGAAAGAAGGATTCAAAACTGGCGATGTCATTGGAATATTAATACAATTACCTGAATGTGAGTTTCAAGATATTGTGAGGGATCAAATAGCAATCAGGTACAGACAAAGATTATTCTTCGAGAAGTTCGACTACGTTTCTACAAAAGAGATGGATCACCTCTTGAATCCAGTGACTGTTTTCGGTGAGAAAGCTATACCTGATACTGAATTATGGAAGCCAGAAACTCTAGAAAATTCAAGTATAAAAGTTTACAAAAATGGTCAAGACTGTGGCATTGCTTTTCAAGATCTGTACAAGTTCTTACCTCCATATTCTGAATTGAAGGAGAACAAATTGATCAAACCAGAAAACAGGTTCAGAAATAATGGAACTTTAGGTTACTATCCAACAGTGAGTGTGTTTAAAGGAGGCATTGCTAACCTGAACCCTGGACCAGACTTCAAATTCAAACCTACCGATTTAGATGCAGATGTGAAAGAACTCCATGAGTTGTATAACTATAAAATAGCCGATGAAACAGTTTGGGATATCATTGACGAAATTGAAGCAGAATTCATACAAAATTCAATCGATGGCTCTTTGTTTTAACGCACTTTCACCCACAAACAATGGTCTTTGGTTATCCCAATCAACAGTACAGGTACTATTAGGGCATTGAGAACCTTTAGCTTTTGCAAAATGTAATTGACAGTCTTTATGAAATCTCACATTACATGAAAGATTCGCACAACGAACACCAACCGTCACTATTTCATGACAACCAAGACACTCATTGATGAATCCATCGTCATTTTCTAGATTTTTAAACCCATATTTCTCAACAAGATTTCTTTTAAGCTCAGTTAAACTCTTCAAAGTCAATGAATATTTACCAGTTCTTGAGAACTTGAACCAACCATCGTGTACAAGTTTA
Source organism: Wickerhamomyces sp. yHMH617 (assembly GCA_030571115.1). NCBI lineage: Eukaryota > Fungi > Ascomycota > Saccharomycetes > Phaffomycetales > Wickerhamomycetaceae > Wickerhamomyces > Wickerhamomyces sp. yHMH617. The sequence continues at coordinate 5,188 of JAJLXD010000047.1, read as the reverse complement.
TTTAAAAATTGTTCACCTTGACTTACTGTCAAACCTTCAACTGCACAGAACTTCAACGCTTCTCTAGCACCAATGAGATATTTCTCTGCCTCCTCGTTATCAGTAAATATCACATCAATCATCTTCTTCACAATCTCAATCTCTTTAGGTGTGTATGTGGTGAATATCTTTGAAGGTGTATCTGAGAGCGTGTTCAGATAAACATAGTGTAGCTCGTTGAGTCCTTGTGACTTGGTTTTCCTTATTTGAAAGTGCAAAGGACGCAGTTTATTGTTGATCAGTTCAATGGATTCATCCAATGTTCTGTTTCTTTGTTCTTGTTCTTGTTCTTGTTCTTGTTCATCACCTTTCAGTTTGGCATAGGTTGAATTCAAATATTCCTCTCTGATGGAACCGTGAGACATAACAAATTGCAGAACAGCCCTTTCAACATCGGTGTAAGTTAAAGCCATTTTTTCAATGATCTGCTTTGTGAGGTTATTTAATCAATATTCAAAATATATTCAAAATATATTCAAAATATATTCAAAATAATCAATTAAAGAGAGAGAGATGAATATATTTTAATCAAAATGCGAATTTTTTTTTGTATAAATTTGTTCATTTGTTTATGTTTTATTTTCAATCTTTTTTTTTATTTTGTTCTAAATAATTGATTATCAGAGAAATATACTATTTATTATCAAAGGGCTCATTATACTGTTAGAATCTTTTTACCCACCCTTTGAATAAAATATAATATCACTGCTAATTTCCAATCAACTAATTGTCAATTATAATCATTTAATCTTATCCAGTTAGAGTTAGTCCGGGTAGCTTGATATTCGCTGAAATAAAATACGTTTTTGAATTGGTTATTTTATTATTACATAACTTTCAGTGCAATAATTTATATTATATATTATAGGGATAAGTCATGGCTTTCTACAACAATCAGCAGCAGCAACAGGGCTTTGCCAATTCGAACCCAAATAACCTTCAATTTTATCCAACTCAGTACGATGCAAATGCACAGAGCTTCAACACTTTCAATACTGGTGGAGTCCATGGAGTGATGGATCAACAATTCAACCAATTCGAGGGAACTTTGGGGGACGGTGAGCTATCAAAAGGATGGCTAGCTGCCTTCTCCACAACAGGCTATCCTAATGAGCCCCCTTTGTTAGAAGAGCTGGGGATCAACTTCAATCATATCAGACTTAAAACGTTAGCTGTTTTAAATCCTAGAGGTACAATCTCTTCAGAGTTGATGCAAGACTCCGATCTTGCTGGACCTCTATTGTTCTGCCTCATATTTGGAACATGTCTTCTACTGGCTGGTAAGATCCATTTCGGATACATATATGGTGTTGCTCTATTCGGAACCACCGCATTGCATTTTTTCTTCAAGTTGATGAGTGAAAACAGCATCGATTTCACTAGAACAGCCTCTGTGATCGGCTACTGCCTACTTCCATTGGTCCCGATCAGTGCCATTGGGATATTTTTTGATTTAAATAACCTCTTTGGCTATGCACTCTCCACTCTCACTACTTTCTGGAGTACATACTCTGCCTCTGGGTTCTTTGTTGCAGTACTGCAGTTGGATAATGTAAGACCACTAATTGCCTATCCACTCGCAATGTTCTACAGCGTGTTCGTGCTTATGGCCATCTTTGTTGAGAAGACATCATGAATAAACCCGTCATTTAATAATTCATCTAATTGTAATGTTATTCTCTTTCTCTCTCTCTCTCTTCCTCATTCTATTTGTTGCCATAGAAACCTTTCGCGATTAATTAGTGTATTGAAAGGCCATTCATTTAAAAGGAATATAAAGCTCATTCATTACAAAGATCTCTTTTAGGAATTGTCATAATGCTCAAACGGCATGTGTTGTTCAATTCGGCACATATCATCAAACGTTTCACTTCCACAAAACCGTTTTATATAACGACACCCATCTTCTATCCTAATGCAGGTGAGTACTATTAGTGATGTGATCTCCATATGAATAGGTTCTAACTGCTTCAATAGCTCCTCATTTAGGCCACTTGTATTCTATGCTTCTGAGTGATGTGCGTAATAGATGGGAACTTCTCAAGGGAAATGAATCCTTTTTCACTACTGGCACTGATGAACATGGTCTGAAAATCCAAACTGCAGCGGAAAAGAAAGGCACACCTCCTAAAGAGTTCGTTGATCAACTGGCTTTGGTGTTCAAAGATCTGGCTAACCTAACTAATATCAAATATGACAGATTCATTAGAACGACTGACCCTGATCATATAGCAACAGTACAGCATTTTTGGAATGTCTTGTATTCGAAAGGGCTCATATATCAAGGCGAACATAGTGGTTGGTACTCAGTATCTGATGAGACATTCTACCCAGAGACACAAATTGAGAAAAGAGATGACGGAAAATCATATTCTGTTGAGTCTGGTTCTGAAGTAACATATACTACTGAGTCGAATTATTTCTTCAAACTCTCATCTTTCCAAAATAAACTAATTGAAATACTGGAACAGAATCCAACTTGGATAATACCTAAACAAAAGCATTTAGATGTGTTGAATGAGCTAAAATCAGCACCTTTACTCGATCTTAGTGTCTCGCGCCCCTCCTCAAGACTCAAATGGGGTATAGCTGTGCCTAACGATGATTCTCAGACTATATACGTTTGGATAGATGCATTAGTGAACTACCTGACCTCTGCTGGCTACCCAGATCTAAATGCGAACTGGCCAGCCACTCATCTGATTGGAAAAGACATAACTAGGTTCCACTGTATCTACTGGCCAGCGTTACTTTTGGCTGCCGAAATTGCAGTCCCTGAACAACTAATAGTACATGGGCATTGGCTAGCTGAAGGTTTCAAAATGAGCAAAAGTAGAGGAAATGTTGTTGACCCAATAGAGATATCACAATACTATGGCACAGATGCTCTGAGATTTTTTTTGTGTGAGAACTCGGTTTTGAATGGTGATAATAACTTTAGTGAAGAAGCACTTTGGAGATCGAGGGACCAGCTTATTGATAAGTACTCTAATCTTGCAATGAGATCATGTGGTAAAAAATTCAACATCGAACGAGCTCTTTCAAAACTACCACAATTGAGCTCCTTGAAGTTTTCAGATCCTAATATTGAATCCCAGTATGAATATCTCATTGAAAAAATGAACACATTATATGAGAAAATGGATTCAAAGGTTATAGAATTCAATACATCAAGTGCAGTTCAGGAGTTTTGGGACGTGGTAACACAAGCTAACCAATTTGTGCAAAATTCGGAGCCTTGGAAAAGAAATGAAGATGAAAAAGATTTGATAATACTAACTGCTGCTGAAGTTGCAAGAATATCATCAATTTTGATTCAACCATTCATTCCAGAATTATCACTCGCTGTTCTGAATAGATTAAATGTCAATAAAATAGGTATCGAATTTACGAAATTTGGCTCTGATCTAAGTTATGGCAAAGGTGTCAATAGATCTGGTGATTATCCAATTACCAAGGTCGATTTTAGACTTAAATTATAATCAAATTAGAAAAAAAAAAAAGAAAAACAACATGCGAAAAACACAAGAGGCCTTGTATATATTATTATTAACTGTTTATAAATCAATTGTTATTAACTCTGTTTCTAATGTTTCTGTATCAAGTACAACAAATTGTCCAGTTTTGTCAAATTGTGGGATGGCAACCAATTTAACTTTGATATTTCTACCAAGATCCACTATTTTCGATTCAAAGTTAGGTTGATTTCCAACAAAATAAACATGTGGTGTCTCAGTCAAGGTGAAAGGATCTTTATCAGAATATGGATAACACCACAGAGTGTCAGGAGCAGTTGGAATGATGTTTTGCCATATCATTGTGGCCTCAATCATTTCAATTCGCGAGTCTTTTATATCATCAGGTACAATATATTTGTAGATATCATTGATATTCTCACCACTTGTACCTAATAGTCTAAGATCTTGAAACTGCAGCCAGATAGGATTCGTTAATGTTCTGAAGTTTGACGTATCTAGGTATCTTTTTGATGTTTGAAAAAATGCTTTATGTAAAGGTTGCTGAGGTAAACTTGTTTCAGCTGGGTCCGACTCGCCTGGCATTAGATCGACGGGTATGCTTTGAAGTATCTCGTTTAAAAAACTATCCAGTTGATTCACTGAATCGATACTGAAATTTGACTTGTGATTAGCTGCATATTTGTTCTTCTCTTCAACCTCAACTTCCTGTTTAATTGATATTGAATTTCCAGCAATGATGAGCCTTGAGATATCATTCGGACTAGAGTCTAATTGGCCAGTGAGGTAATCTGCAAGCAATTCATGCTTGACAGAGTCTAAACCATCAAAACGAAGTCCAGATACTAATGCAATTTTGGAAGATGCTTGCTTTGTAGGTTTCTGAGCCGATGTGAAAGGATATACAATGTCAACAACATGAAATATACCTGGACTGCTTTCTAGCCCTAGAACACCAACAACTGTCCCTGTTACTAATATAGTACGGTCGACCAATTCTCCTTCTAATAAAACCCTACCTGATTCATCTTCAAGCATGATCTCGTCAAGATCAGGGTGTGTATATGTCTTAGGAACTTCAACTGATGTGATCCCTTTGGATACTTCATCTAGGATATTAGCTTTGTATTTCATTTCACAATAAACAGTACCAGTAACCCAGGATGGTTCATCAGATTTTATATCCAGAACTTTGGACTTTTTAACAACTTTTTTCCCATTGATAACTTCATTTCCCCATTTTTTGTTAGCATTCATAGTTATACGAGGTCTCAACTCTTTTAACCGATTATAATAAATAGATGCATATTGCTTTCCATAAGTACGATTGTTGAACTCCAAACTGAACGCATCTTGCCCCTTGTACTCAGACGGTATACTTAGGTTGGCTCTTGATTTTTGCTCTGCATCAGAAGGTGATCTAATCACTGTTAGTATAACCACAAATCAGATTTTTAAAAAGAATTTCCACAACATAACGCTTAACATACGTGTATTCACTAAGGAATTCAGACATCTGCGATGAGATACTAGGCATTTTTAAGCTATGACCTTGATGTGTTTTACAACCTGATTTCTTTGATAGAGCGCGTGGCGTATTTTGTGTGTTTTTATTTTAAAATTAATGTTTTCGCGAAAAATAATAAAAAAAAAAAGTAAAAAAAAAAAACCCC
>JAJLXD010000046.1:260941-278411 GCA_030571115.1 Wickerhamomyces sp. yHMH617 | reverse complement strand
TCGAGTTATTTCGCAACACCAAGTGTTGGCGATCTACTGGTTGGTTCCATATTTACAGCAACACTGAAGTCATACCATGATTTTAAGCCTATTTTTCAGGGTTATATTTCACAGGGATATCTAAGACAGTTTGGTAAATTGGCTGAGGATATTATTAATTCTCGTTATGATAAGTCTTTTATTAATACTGACATTAGTAGACGGCTTCTCCAATGCAACAGATATGTTAAAATGATCGATCAATTATTGGAATCAACCATGGTTGAAGATGAAGATGAAGATGAAGATGGAGACATATTGTGCGAAGGCCAGTTAGAAGACGCTCCTAGATCACATATCTTTGTCAATCCTTTTACATCTTTGTTTTGTTTTTACGCCATATTATGGGACTCCCATATGTTGCTTATGCTGCAAAGTTACGGGACCTTTCATCACAAGTTTCACGATTATTACCAAATATCCCGCTCACCACAGTATATGACAGGGAAGGTGTTAAGGGTGCTGAAACTCATCTCTTCATCGAATTAAAGAAAAATAACTTAAGATGTTGGTTGAATGATGATTTAACAACACTGAACTCCTCTGATGAAGCTGTTCTTAGCTCTTTAAGCCGTTGTCTCATCCAATGCTATTTTTACTGCTTGAAGAATATGACAACCCATTTCATTATTTCTGATCTAGAAGTTTCACTCTTATTCAGGATTGACATTTCACCAGAAGACGGGCCAGTTGATGCTACTGTAACAGCTTGTGGTAAATTGCTAGTGCCGTTTATATATTGTGTGTTTATAAATGGGGTTTACAAGCCCATTGATGGTACTGACACAGATGTTCCAATCACACTAGGCAGGGTGCCATAACTTATTTACTAGTTAGAGAAAGGAATGTTGAAAGTTGCTCAAGAAAAGAGATTGCTGATCAATTACATTTGATGTTAGTTGAGAAATCTGCTAAGATATCTTCAAACACATCAGATATCAATTATCCTAATGCCCGTGGTCCTCCCACAAATCCATCAATGCCTGCAGCTATTAGAGGAACTGGTGATGTGCCAAACGCTATTGAAATCTCATATAAGTTGATGCCCATTCAGTATCTTGCTTCTCTAAAGGAATTTGAAGATAAGAGTGGTGTTTTATTTGCCTACGAGCTGTTAAGAAGTGACCCTAGACTCAGAACGCAAATCTGCGTTCTCAGAAGAGATTTTTTAGCAGCATATTTTCCAAACTTGCACACTGAACTTTCGCCAAATATCTTGAGGTATGAGAAGGTGGTGATCAAAAGCTATTGTAAGCCTCTCATTAGACTTGCAGCTGAAATTTACCCATCTGATATTTCTTATCTCTATGGGAGTGTTGAAGAAGCCTACAACCTAATGGACTTTAACTATCAAAATGAAGTCAAATGCCTCAAAGCTATTTCAGAATATAACAGAACGACCAATGACTCTAACTACAAGATCATGTGCCCAAAACTTATTGGGTATGGTGAAAACTTAGACTTTGCCTTTCCTGATGTTCAAAAATGGGGTGATAGAGCGGACAGAGTGCTCTTTATGATTTTTGAGGGAGCTTTTATTTGTTGTGAATTCATTGACGGTCTCAATGAACCAGTCAATGCAGAACTGTTCCACGAGAAAGGGAACGAGCTATTGTCAAATCTTGCAAGAGTTGGTATAAGCCATAATGACTTTGGCTTCGGAAACTTGAAAATGGATAATAAAGATAACTTGTGGTTATTAGATTATGAGTTTGCAACTTTTGCAAACGAACCGAATGAACATCCACGGTATCGGACTGAAAAAGATGATACAGAAGAACTTGAGAAGCTATATCATAGTTTGAAATCCCAACCAAACGGGGAAGAGCCTAAGCTGTCATCAAATCCTGCTTTGAGCCATATATATCAACAAATGTGATTATGATTTTAACCATATGCTTATTATTTTTGCCTTTATGAAGTCACTAAATCTACCAAATGATTGAGATAGGCCTTTTCTGCGTTGTCCATAACCGTAATGTGCTTGAAGTATTCTATAGGGTGTGAGATAAGAGACTGAAAGTTGTTTGTATAGATTGGAACTGATAGGACTATTATAATGAACCTTTTTAGGCTGAATTTGATTGAAGGCTTCGCATAATGCGTTCAAACCTCGTATTCCTTTCATCTACCAAGCAATAGTAAGTTCTTTCTCCGCTGATATATGTACATAATTCCGTTAGGCCATTTATAAGCGATATACAACATCCATTAAACGGCAGAATATACTCTATGGCATCCCATGAGAGCCAGGTGTTGTTGGATTGTTTAATGTTCGATAGGATACCATAAAATCCAGCTGAACATCATGACCTTTCGTTTGAGACATTGTGTGAAACACAAGCGTTTTGGGAATCGATTGGTGCGTGTGATGGCCTTGTGAGCTGCATATTCAAACAATTTTCTTTGAGGCAGAAGGTACCCAGACATTAGTTGGTTCAGTTAAAGTGCATATCATAGTACAAAAGTTTGTGTTCTTGACTAAGAGCCCACATCCTTAATCATATTGGGAGCAGTTGAACTATCGGTTCAATATCAAGCCATTTCGTTTTAACTGAATACCAATTGATTCATGTGCTTGCTAAATCCATCAGCTATTTTTGATAATTCACTCTTTGACCAATTTTAAGTCTATGTACAATAAATCAAGTAGGGTTAGTTTATGTGTACATTTGTTGTATTGTATTTGTTTATAGAAAAGAATTATGTGATTAAAGAAAAACAATTTGTTTTGTTTTGAAAACTCGAATGTAAACAAAACTCAAAAATTTTGGGGAAATCAAGTGAAAACGTCCGAAAGATTCAGTCTATGATTTTTGTTGTACCCGTCTTCATTGGTCTGTTGGCAATATCGTTTCTGCTGCCGTGGTTCGATCTGTCTATTCTTCAAGAGCTTCCACTATTGAATCGGTCTTTTTGTAAGTTAAATGGAGAAACATCATACAATTACAAGTTTTATCACTAACACTTTATACAAAGGGAAGACAATTAATCCAGTCAAAAGCAATCCTCCGGTCGCAAATTCTTTTTCAAACAGCAGTGTTATCATTGATCCTATAATAAGTGAGGACTCTTCTAAACTATTGAACAGTGATTTACTTCATGAACTTGAGTCTTTGATCAAACAACAGCGAGTCAATGCTGTTGCCAGAGCACTGAAAATGTATAAACTGTATGTCCCACCTCAGATAGCGAACTTAATATCTGGGAGATTTGATGTTTGGACTACACATTCGAGCTACGCGTTTTATAAGAGTCACGAGACTCTAATCAACTCAATTCTACAAATCCTTACCGCGTTTATAACAATCAAACTATTCAAGTCATTCGTGGCACTTCTATTTTCAAGTTCTCCCGATGCAAATCCTGAACCGCAGCCACTTTTAACTCTGAACAGGAGTTATCTGAATTTTGATACCATACCTCTTTGTGTGGGCAAAGGAGAGGCAGAAGAACAGGAGTATATTCAAGCTGTGACACAGCTTCTCTCAAAAGAGTCCTCTTTTCGCCAGAACTATGATTTTTCACTGGATTATAACGAATACAGCTCTGCTCAAACTTCAACCCCTATTGGTTTATCTGAGCATGTGAAGATTGAAACTCTCGAAGCAACTGAAAGCTTTCACCTAAGTGAGGTGAGCTCTTCCATAGATAACGATCTTGATGAATCTACAAATAGATCTGACAGTTCATGTCCAAATAGCAGAGACTCAACATCTAAATCGACAAGTCCAGAAGACTCCTTCGAAAGACAGGAAAGAAGGCTAGATAAAGATTTATCAAAATTAAATGACGTGGTTCTCCAGCCATTAACACCAAAAACATCAAACATGCTCGATAAATTAAACGCTTCCCCAACTCGATCTTTATACTATAAAAAATCCTCTTCACTGTTGACAACACCAAGGCCGAAACCAGTATCATCTTCTAAACCAATAGTTACCCAGGAAACAATATATTCTGAGCCGTTCAGCGCTGATGAGCCTCTAGGGTCCCCTATATCGTTGAAAAGGGAGCAACAGCGAAAGAATCGTCTGAACACAAGAAAGACATGAGACCAATTTTGCAATAAAACAATTCACCACAAACTCAACTCACATGATGCGTATTGAAACTAATGGTTCCAGCTTGATTTGCTTTTTAATGAATAATATTTGTACTTTTTACTAAGTAGGACTTGAGTACTACTTCATCCGTAGAATGAGTATTAAAAGCACCAGGTAACTAGCCAAACTAATCATGCCCATCATAAGCACTATATTTCCACTAGTCTTATAGTACAATATTCCATGTTCCTCATCATAGAAATCTTTGTTTAAATTAGTTCTTTTTAAGGCAATGATGAAAATCAATGAGCCATAAATTGTATAAACCATGCCGATAGGAAGAAAATCTCTGGAGAAAAGTTTCGTTATGAATAATGAGAATGCCAACGTCGCAATTGATGCTCGTGTATATGCACCGTCATAGGTTCTCATTTGTGCTGTTGGGTGTCAGTACTAAGTATTCTACTTAGTAGATTAATTTGTAATGTATTTAACATACCACGTATATCAAGCTTCTGATTAGACTTAAATGTTCGAAACATCGTAGAGTCATGTGTCAAAGATCTACCGAAAGCCATTATTCCATTAATCAATATAATCTTCTAGTGAACTGTTGTTAAGGACTCAAGAGTCAAGACAACACACATAATCAATCTATTTATTTACCCGGACTGTATTAACGCATCATAATGCATCACCTACATAAAGATCAATGTAGACATATTTAAATATAACAACTTAACAAGACGTGTCTTCTAGAATCTAGAGTCTAGAAAACTAGCACACAGCTCAACTTTCAAGTTAAAACAATATGGAGGGTATCGAACTCACATTGATGGAATCGAGCGTACGTTGTCTGCTTACGTGACAGAATATCCTGATGTTTTATATATGATACATGTCTTGAAAAATATACATAGTCCCCGTTTTGCTGAGGAATACCAGTCCCCAAACACTGGTGGGATTCCATGAGCGTGAATAAAAATTGAGATGTGGTACGTCAAATAAGTTTTAAACAGTCATTAAGCTATAAACATCTAAATACAAAACATAAAATCATTAAATCTTTTCAAGCAATGGCACCCAGGCTCATTAACAATACCTGAATGATGATCTGTAGAGACCAAAAACCAACTCTTTTCATTCTCAATGTCCGCACTTCTTCATCAGCAACATAGTTAGCAAACGCATCATAGACTTCAATACTGATATCATCCATCAAAAGCGAGTCATAAACAGTCCATGAGCCATCAAAATCTTCAATACTTTTCACAATACGACATTTGATTGGGATGTATGTCTTTCTAGAGTTTATGTATCCCACGATTGGACGGATCAGTGCATAATTGACGTAGGATAAGTCACTGGTGAATATTGGAACAGCAGCTTTCACATTCATCAGTTTTATCTGCAAATCCATGATAAAATACCTTGATGCATCCCTTTTATCATCAGTCGAAGGCTCAACATGTGGCTTATTGATGATTTTGGCGCGTCTTGCTTCCTTTGCCAGACTCACCTTAATATCATGGAGTATCTCCGAAACGTTTATACCTTCATCTTCTGGCACCATGATGTCACCAATCATATCCACCTCACCACTGGTAATCCAACCAAAAGGCCCCTCTAGACCAGTGTTCAAATGATCCACGTTCAGTGAATCCACACGACATCTTGTAACCCGCTTCCAATAGTCATTATCAGGGCCCAGAGCTTTTCTTTGCTCAAAATCGCCAATCTTCTGACGCTTATGAATCGTGAATAATGATTCGTCGTAGGCACCAGATATATTATTAGCATTCAAGAAATCGTAAAACAACCAATTTTTACGTAAAACAGGTAGATCACAACTGAAAATGCTCACATTGAAAGGCCTGAATCCGCTAGGTTGCAATAATGTGAATAACACATCTGTCATTTTGAAATTATCAATCTCGAAATCCCCCGGTTTATAAACATTCTTGTAGTTTCTAGCATCATCATCAGGATCCCAATGAACATGCGTACGATCAACAATACCTCTCATTCCATGTACTTCAACTTCACCCAAGATACCTCGGCCATTGATAAATTTACTAAAAGATAATGATACGTTCACTTGATCAATTGTCAGATCAAACTGAGTATAATTACCATCATCATAAGGCTCATCTGGATCAGATTGAACGATTTCTTCTCCACGAGCAGCTTTAGCTATAGCATCGGCTTGTGAACCTTTGACAAAGATGGTTCTCTTTTTGTTCTTGGGTCTCTTAGAAACAAAACACTTGTTGAACGAAATCTTTCCATCTCTCCAATCAGGAACAATGGCACTCTCAAATATCACTGTCAATCCAGAGTTTTTGGTGATGAAATTTCCTAGTGATTTGGCAACAAACTCTTGAGCAAACACAGTATTCACTAGATATATTATTAATGAGGCAAACGTGGTAGTTGCCAATGCTATCATAAGTACATTACCAAGCACAATCCATGAGAAAAATGCACTGAAATCATCAACATTAAAAGGTCTCATGCTTCTCTTTAAAACCCATTTGGCTCTGATACGCAACCTTTCTGCAAACGAAGATGCATTAGCTAGGAATTCTTCTTTTGTTCGTATAGATTTGGGGAGTTTTGGTTTCTCATCAGGGGTGTTATTCGTGGAGTATTTTCTGTTAAACTGCTGTTGTGATGTATGTCTCGTTATTACTCGTTGGGTAAGATTATGTATAATGCTCTGCCGCACCAGGCCAGCTGGTAATCTTTTTGAGGCTGGAAAAAGAGAAAGACGTGATCCAATTCTCAGTGAAAAGATCCGTAAAAACGACATGGGACTTATCCGAATAGAACTAACGGCACAACGTCACTTTTGATAGTTGCTGTTGAAGCACTTTCATTATTAAGTTTTTTTATCGGGGTTTGCTTACAAAAAAGTGCGGTGCTCAAAACCCCAGATGTCTATTATACAAGCAATGGATACAATTCATAGCCTTATGGAGACCACAGATGATTATTAATGTTTCTATGTGCCTCATTTTACACAGTGCTATTGTTTTTTTGTCTATTTTTTGTAAATGATTTCAATTTTTCCAACCTTTGGCTAACATCGCTTTCTCCAGAGAATCCCAAAAATGGTTCAATACTTGAGCATCTTTAAATCTTCTGTTTTTATCCACACCAATCTTTTCTACGTTCCAATCTTGCACTTGTTGCGGCACTGGGTCCTTGTCATAATGGAAGTAGTACCCTTTAACATTTCTGAAAAGTTCATGAGGATTGGACCATCTGTATTTCTTGAATTGCCATTCTTGACCTGTAGTGAAGACTGCAACAGCTCTATCCCAATACTCATCTTTAGAAAATTTCTGTGGACTATTTACAACCAGAAATGTCTGCTTACCAAGCTTAGGAAAGACATGAGTTATGTTCTTGATATCACCTTCGGTACTCAAATATTGTTGGTGTATTGGATCAGTAGAGTTAGGGTCCACAAATAGAGATTCCTCGAAAAATGTCTTGATATTTGCCATTGTTAAGATCGAAGATGCAGCAGGGGAAATCAGTATAATCGGATTTTGACGTTTTTTCTTATGCTGAGAACTTTCTTGGGATTTCGATTTAGATAAATCAGCACCTTTTTTCTTTAATACTTTGACTATTTTTATTTCACATTCACGACTAGCGGAACTAAAATCAACGGCTTTGAACCCTCTCAATGAGCTATTATGATCAATCAAGGTGCGCTCCTTGGATAGAATTGCATCCAATAATGGATCATCGATATCCATCTTATCTTCATTTATCACGGCATTCTGTTTAGCACCATCCTGTTTGTCACTCTTTATAAACTCAGATTTGTCAGATATTCCCTTCAACCAACTAATCAAGTCATTTCTTTGTAAGAAAGTCAATCTCTGAATATTTTTAGCTTCTGAATCAGTAACTATTTCAGCTGCCGATAAATGTTGGTTATTCCAAGCATGGATAATAGCCTTCAAGCTGATAGGTGTTCCATCAACAATAAACTCGGTTGGTTGGTTTAAATCAAGTATTTGATTGTCTGATGATAACTTAAGATGAGTTGCCTTGGTGATATCTGTCGTTGGTTCTTTCCCATCAATTAGAAGCTCATGTTTTCCATTTTTGGATATATCTTTTTTCAGCAGACTAAGATAATCGGACATTTTCAAAACAATTCAACTTATCTCCAGAAACAATAACAACAAAGCTCAAACTTTCAGAGTTTTTGTTTAATACGCAAATTTCTCAAAAATATCAAAATTTCGCGAAATGGTCGCGAAGATATTGTTAAAAATCTGTGTAACACTGAAAACCTTTAATCAATTGTATTTGTGTTGTATTTACATTGTGTTTTGGTTGGTGTTTGCATGAAATGAGTTATTTACCTTCGAAGAGGCTGTCATTTCTAATGGGAAGCGTCAGGCTTTACTCGGTGAACTCTGCTTCTTCGGCTGTGACGAATATGTCCATCGCTACCAGACAACAGTTATACATGATAGACCCGGTGACCCCAGGATCGATTTTTTTTCTTCCACATGGCACAAGGATATTCAACAAGCTCATACAGTTTATGAAAGCACAGCAAAGAAACTATGGCTTTGAGGAGGTGATCACACCTCTGATATACAGAAGACAGCTTTGGGAGAAATCTGGACATTGGGAAAACTATAAAGATGACATGTTCAGAGTAGAAGGAAGTGATGTTGAGAAAGAAGAGTACGGGCTGAAACCTATGAACTGCCCTGGGCATTGCATTATATTTGGAAAGTTTGATCGGTCTTATCAAGAACTACCTCTAAGACTCTCTGATTTTAGTTCACTCCATAGAAACGAGTCAAGTGGTGCTCTATCGGGGTTGACAAGGGTCAGAAGATTTCACCAGGATGATGGCCATATATTTTGCACTCAGGAGCAGATAAAAGATGAAATCAATTCATCTTTGAAAATGGTAGACCAGGTTTACAAGATTTTCAACATCCCAGAATACAAACTGGTATTATCCACAAGACCAGAGGAACATATTGGGAAAAAAGAAGAGTGGGATCATGCAGAAACTACGTTGAAAGAAGCACTTGAATTGACTGGTAAGAAATGGGAAATAAATGAAGGTGATGGAGCTTTTTATGGCCCAAAGATTGATATCATCCTAAAAGATCATACTGGTAAAGAACATCAAGCTGCCACAATCCAATTGGATTTCCAATTACCAAACAGATTCAAGTTAGAATATAATACCAATGAAAACGGAATCACAAAAAGACCTATCATGATCCATAGAGCTATTTTCGGCTCATTGGAGAGATTCTTAGCCATCTTAATTGATCATTATAATGGTAAATGGCCCTTTTGGTTGAGTCCAAGACAAGCTTTGATAGTTCCAATCTCTGATAAACATCATGAATATGCTAGGGAAGTTGCAAGTGTTATTAATGCCGAAAGTCCGGGTTCCACTGCAGCTCTAGTGGATTATAAATTTCATGTTGATATTGATACAAGAAAAGAAACAGTGGGCAATAGAATTAAAGAAGGCATTAAAAAAGGATATACATATATCGTAATGGTTGGTGATAAAGAGTTGGAATCTCAAACAGTGGCGATAAGGCCATCATCACAGAAATCTCCTACTGAAATGTCCCCAAATGAAGTTAGAAACCTGTTTATAAATCTTGAATTGAACTACAAATAGTCATTCATTCATTCGTTAGACTTCCAGCCCAGCTGGAGAGCTTGGTGTGTATATATAATCAAAAACTCATAGCATTCAGCTTGTGTTATTGAGAGAACTCGTTGCTTCTAGTCGCGTGGTTTCACTCATTGTAGGAATTTCAGTGTACTGAATATCAGTTTGAATGAGAGGCTTCTCATCATTGAAATTACTCCATAAATCACTTGGTAAATATGGTCCATTATTTGCCAAAAATGAGTCTCTGAACCTAAAATCTTCTTCTTGTAAGTCTCTGATCTTAGAATTTGCATCTTCAAAGATCTTTCGCATCTTCAGTTGAGTGGTTTTCCTTCTATCCAATTCGATGGCTAAACTGTAATATGATTTGACGAATTTCTGGTAGTGTTTGATCAGCTCATTTGTTTCATTGCATTTATCATTGATATCACGAGTTCTCTCTTGAAATGACATAGTAATTTTTGACAGATTTGTCACAATTGAAACCAAGTCATCTTCAAATTGTTTCAATTTAGAGAACAAAGAATACAGTTGGTTTGTGAAGTTTTTAGTCTCCAAAAATGCTATAATTTTTTTGCATCGTACTTCAATATCCCCATATACCTCTTCAATATCATTTAGTACATCAGGAACTTCTTGGTAGTCTTTTGCTAGCACAGAAAGCAATTCAGATGTCTCAGCCTCGGTAATTGCCTTATCATTAGTGCCATCAATAATAGCCAAACCTTTCACACATTGGTCATAATGGTTTGTGATTGATTCTATGAGTGATGCAAGTTCTTCTTCTAGATTATTCGTTTCGTCAACCAGATCATCTATCCAAGAAGCGTTGGTTATTAATGTCACATCTTTATCCAGTGTGTTATAATCATTGGTGAAACTGTTAAGCTTCAATCTCGTCTCCTCAAGCATTCCATTCAACTTTGGCATTGATTTTTTGAAATATTCATCCATGGTGTCAAACTGGTCTCTCAACTCAATAAGTATCTCAGTAGATACAAACTGATACAGATTTTGATAGTTACTATTGAAGGCTTTGTCGACTTTAATCCCTTTCAATTCGTCGAATTCTGTCTCCAGCTCTTCAATTGTATTGTTAAGATAATTGCTCAGAATATCAACATTCTGCACCTCATCTTCGACATTGAGCTCAATTGATTCGTAAATAGTCTCGAGCAACTGCAACTGTTGGTTGATTGAGTCTAGCATAAAGTTTCCCTTTATCAGATTTTTATTGCTATGTTCTACCTCGATTTTCGACTGCCCCAGCCAGCCATTTGCTGCAGCCCCGACTTTCTGGGCCTTCTCAAGCTTCTGTTTGGCATCTTCAGCCCATATTATCACGTTTTGTTCCATGATGGAGTGATATATTAAGAGAATTATGTCAAAAAAGTGATGAAAAAAGAAGCATTTAAAGATTAAACAAAAACAAGCCAAAACAAAGATAATGGCTGAGAAAGAGCAGGAAAATGTCAGAAAAAGGAAGTACATGCCGTTGACATTTGTAAAGAATGCGTCTCAAACCGCTCTCAGCGCTGATAGCAGTTTCGAGTCGTCGGTGCTCAAAAAGCCTAAGAGCGATATATCATTGTTCAGACCAACTGGAATGGTTTTCACAAAATCGTCTACGGATGAAGCGAAAGAACATAATGAGGGAGGTGATGAGGGAAGTGACGAGGAGAAGCAGCCCAAGCTATCAGCATTGCAAATGAGTCAGCTTGACAACTCCGTAAGGAGTGCCACAAATGCTTTTAAGGGTAACAAGTACGGTAAAGGTGCTGAACTGTTGAAAAAAATGGGCTACATTGAGGGCCAAGGACTTGGTGTTAATGGCCAAGGTATAACCAAGCCCATTGAGCAAGACTTTCGGAAGGCGGGCGTTGGTATTGGTGGTGTCTCAATAACACCTAATACACAGAGGGATATGGGTCCCGATAATGATGATGATTCAAGCGATGAAGAATATTACAGAGATGTCCCAAAAAAATCATTATTTCAGATAATAGTGGAGATTGAGGATAATGGAATAGATCTTCCAAGTGATATAAAGAAGTTGGGTGACGGATCCTCTATAGATTCTCATAAGAACTTCATTGAACTGAAAAAAGAAGGTAATAAAGAATTGGAAGAGTTGACTCAAAAGTTAGATCTTTTCAATAATGAGTTGAAAACCATAATATCAAAACAGAAGTCAAATAGTATAAGGAAGCAGATGAGTCAAAACAATTTGGACTCTATCACATTAGAAACTCAGCTCTATCAAAGTTTACTCGAGACTCTTGAAAAATTGGATCAAATAAATAAAAGCGACTCCACAGCTACAGCCAAACTTGTATCATCCATTCCTCATTTGCATAATATCAATCAAGATAAGTATTCGACTCTGATAGAGTTTGACCTGGATAGGATGATTGTATCGGTTTTAAAACCGTTAATAACAGAACTGTTCGAGTCTTGGAATCCTTTACAAATCACTGATACATCATTATTAGATACATTAATGTCATTAAAAGAAGAGTTACCTCCATCTAAGGAGATATTCGGTGAAGTTTCTTTTTACCAAAGTTTACTATATTCCTTATGGTATCCCAAAATAACAAATGCATTAGAAGGTTGGTCTGTTGAGCATCCAAATATAGGAATAACTCTCTTGTTGGATTGGGGTGAAGTGATTGATGCATCCGTCATTGAAAACTTTACTTCAAATTTCATTGTTCCTAAAATTCTGTATACAATAAAAGACTGGGACTTGGGTAAAGTTCAAGAAACACCACCTTATGTTTGGATTTTTGAGTGGCTTCCTTATATCCAAGATTCAATTGACGATGTGAAGAAAGAGTTCTTTGTTAAATATCGAGAGTGGCTCAAAAACTGGGACTTCAAAATGATCCAAGGAATGAAGTCTCTTAAGGAAATTATAAATGAGCATGAATTCAACATACTGATCAGAGATGGGTTGATACCAAAATTGATATCATACTATCTCAATTATGAAGTTGAATTTCAATATGATCACTCAGAAATGAACTTTGAGCTGTTGTTTGAATGGCAATATTTGATTCACAAGGAATTGTTTTTGAATTTGATCAAATATCCTGTCTCTAACTGTTGGTTAAGATCATTATATCACTCTTTGAAAGATGCTCAGGATTTCCAGCTTGTTTCTAAGAACTTGGCAGATTTCTTGGAAAGGCTTAACCCATACATCATCAAGTACAAAACTTTAAAAGAAGTGATCATAAAAGGACTTGATATAATAAATAGACTTGTTGATGATGGCAAATTGGAGAAACAGCATGAATATTTACCAAAAAACAAAACCTTGGAGCTTGTTCTTCGAGGCTCACAACCACAACTAACTGAAAACAAAGTTAAAGAGAAACCGACACATAAACTTCAAGTAACATTTAAAGAGGTTGTTGAGAACTATTGTGTCACTCATAATCTCTTTCTTCAACCACTGAAGAACGATTTGACCTCAGGACACTTGTTATTCAGACTTACAAAAGATCCAGCCGCAAAACATGGGCTGACTGCTTATATCGAGGAAGACGTGTTGTGGATAAAAGAGAATGGGCAGTTTATACCTATCTCATTGGATAGTGTTGCATATAGAATCTTTTAATGATATTACGACGAAACTATAATTTAACAAGATTTATTTTGTAGAAGTTATTATTTACAGGCGATTTGTAATATACAAATCTTATGAGCAGCTATGTCAATAAATATGAGGACCAAACATCCATGAAAAACTCATCTATTTTGAAACATCTTCAGTAATTGGAGGAGTGACATCAGCACTTGGAATTTCAATTGCTGGAATCTCAATGGATTTCTTCACTTCCTCTACAACGATGACTTCATCTGGGGTTTCTATGACTGTTTCCTGAACTGTTTCTTGAGAAGGAGCATTCTCGACTTGCAGGTCGTCAACAGGACCCTCATCATCTCTGATTTCTTCACTGTAGATCTCAGGGTATTTTCTGAAACAGTTTTGCATGTTCTTGAATTTATCAATACATTCAAAACCTTTTGGTTCAGCTTCGGAATAAACAAAACAACTGAATGCTTCTTTGAACTCTTCACCACAAGGTCCATGTGCCATTCCACCTAAACATGGACAATCCCAATTGATTTCACCAGTTTCTGGATTGTAAGCGGCCTGTTGTTTCTCTTCACCCTCAGAATTTTCTGCCTGTTCAGCAGATTTTTCAGTGCTTGCTTGATTTGGTTCTTTGTGTTCCGATTGTTCTAGTTGTTCTGTGTTAGAATCCAAGAATAATGGTTGCGATAGATAGACTGAAGCCAAACCGATAGAAATAATGGAGGATGGCAAAATCCATTTTGAGGTTCTCTGAGCTGTTTTGACCGAAGAAGAAAACTGTCTGGTATACGACGAGCGTACGGCAAGTCTTGTGGAGCGAAGAAGGTTGGCCCTAAACATTTTTAGCTGATGGTGGTAGTTACTTTTGTGAGATGACAAATTGATTAAAAAAGCATTATTAGCATATATATTTTTTTATTTATTTTTTTTTTTTTTAGTAGTAACTGATTGAATCCTCGGAAATTGATTTTATAAAAGAATCTGGAATCTGACAAATTTTATTGTTGTTGAAGCAAATCTATACAAAAGTCTTTTCTGTCTTTGTAACTGAAAATCATCAATGGAGTATATTCAACAAACAATCTTTGTTCCTTGAAATAATGAATTTTAGTATATATATATATTTTTTTTACCCGTGCTTATTTACCCGAAATATTGTTACCCGGAAATAACATGGGCCCCTAAAAAATATCGTTAAAAAAATGTGACGTAAAAAACGCCAAAATTACAGATAAATTAATAATGACTTACCATTTTTCAGTTTCTAATCTCACTTGAAAGCATCATAATATGAAGATCTATTATCTCGGTGTGCTTAAAGCTTCTACCGGTACAAAGTCCGTGGAACTGGCTTCTGCTAAAGACTTATCGGAATTTAGTTTTTTCGAAAGAAGCAATGTTGGCCAATTCATGTCCTTCTTCAGTGAAACTATCGCAGGGAGAACTGAACCTGGTAAAAGACAAAGTGTGGAAGAAGGAAACTATGTTGGGCATGCCTATGCTAGAAGTGAAGGCGTTGTTGGGATCCTTATCACTGATAAAGAATATCCAGTCAGACCTGCTTATACCTTGCTGAACAAAACGTTAGATGAATATATAGTGGCGCACCCTCCAGTTGAATGGAAAAACGTCACAGAAACAAGCTCCTCTTTAAGCTTTCCTGAACTAGAATCATACTTGAAGAAATACCAAGACCCAAGACAGGCTGATTCCATAATGAGAGTTCAAAATGAGTTAGATGAAACTAAAATAGTGCTACATAAAACTATCGAAAATGTCCTAGAAAGAGGTGAAAGATTGGATAGTTTGGTTGATAAAAGTGAAGCTCTATCTTCGAGCTCAAAGATGTTCTATAAGCAAGCTAAGAAAACAAATTCTTGCTGTATCATCATGTGAATTATCACTTTCATACAATGCACGGTTTTTTCTGATGTGCATTCAAATATTGGGGGCACAAATCCATTATCTAGCAATCATTCATGCTCGCATTCGAGGACTCGATCAGCCCTCTGTGACAGCTTCTAATTAATGTTCCAGTTTCTGTATTTTCTTTTGGAAAATTACTGTACAAATCATGTTTTCTCATCTGGTGATACCTGTATTGACTAATGGCTAGTATATTTCCAGCCTCACTAAAAACATATCCTTTAGGCCCTTCAACGATGATCTTTCAGATAAGAAAACGGCTTTACTAAAAATGAATGCCTTAAAAAGAACCCAAAAAAATTACGACCTCGGACAGGATCGAACTGTCGATCTTGTGATTAACAGTCACACGCCTTAACCAGCTTGGCCACGAAGTCATAAGATGAAGAAAAATAGGGATTCGCGAGATTTGATTTCTGAAGGCGGTTATGAGCCCATGAAATTCTCCAATTTTACGAACTCACCTGTACCAACGACTCTAGTTCACTAGCTGATATCTTACTAGGATAGATGTCCAGTTTCGTCAGCTATCTGATACATAAGTGACTGGCTTCAATGCTCTCATTTCCTCACAGATACTATTTTTTGGTGAAACTAATATTGGCCGAAGCGAAGCGACAATTGAAACCTCATAAAAATATATATGAAATAGCGAAAAATAGCCAATAACAAATCAATAGAGTTATGGCTGGCCGATATACATCACTTCATAAAGGTACTCAGGTTAATCCTCTTCTAAGGCATTGTATCATGTGTTAACACTTTGACCATATTATCGGCTAATAATCGGTTCGAAATTGTGTCTGTAACAGTGAAATCTGTGGCTTCTAAGCATGATTGAAAACATGGAGATATAAATGATTACACATCTTCTAGGGCTTACACAAGAAATAATCATTCGATTCGGTATTCAAGCACTTGATTGTCAATCTGCTATAAATACTAAAAGCTCCGGTATCAAAATCTCCTATCGCCAATTCTAAGAGTTCACTGGCCCCATAATCTCAGAATGGTCGTTTCTACATATAAAAGTGAGACGACAGGCTCCCAATTCCGTTCCAATCTAGACAAAACTGACGAGAATGCTCACATCCTACGTGTGAGCGATCCAGATGCCAAATATCAGGATTTCCTACCATTCTGGAACACCCTAGAACATTATGAACCATATGAGGAGCTTGATTATCAAGATCCAGCTTTAAGAGCAGACCCAGAGTACCCTAATCTACTACCTGCTGACAAAATAAAATCTGGTGAAATTGTAATCAAAAACGTCACTCCTAAATTTGGTACTGAGCTCACTGGTCTTCAAATTTCTAAGTTATCACCGGCTGGAAAAGATGAACTTGCGTTGTTAGCAGCTAAGAGAGGGGTGTTAATTTTCAGAGATCAAGACTTTGCCAAATTGGGACCAAAAGGTGCTGTGCAATACCATAAACATTTTGGAGTTGGTCATATTCACCCTACTTCTGGATCTGTTGAAAGTTATCCAGAAATACATTTGGTTTATAGAAGACCTAATGATACCACAATGGCGAACTTCTTCAACAAAAACTTGAATTCAAACTCTTACCATAGTGATAACTCATATGAACTCAATCCATTATCCTATACTAGTCTTACTATGCTGGAGTCCCCTCCAACAGGTGGTGATACTATTTTTGTTGATACGGAGGAAGCTTATAAAAGGTTATCGCCTCTCTTTAAGCAAAAACTCGAAGGGCTCAAAGCGATACACTCAAGTATTGAACAAGCAGCTGCATCAAGAAACTATGGAGGCATTGCTAGAAGAGAAGGTATTGAAACTGCGCATCCTATTGTGAGAACGCATCCTGTGACCGGGGTGAAATCGCTTTACGTTAATCCCCAGTTCACAAGAAGAATCGAAGGGCTCAAGAATGAGGAGAGTGATGCGATCTTGAAGCTCCTATTTAACCACATCACACAAAGTGCTGATTTTTCATTAAGAGCAAGCTGGGAACCAGATACTCTCGTTTTTTGGGACAACAGAAAATTGGTGCACTCTGCTGTATCTGATTGGGATATTGAGAGCAGTCACAGACGTCACGCTTTCAGACTCGGTGCCAGAGGTGATAAGCCAAAATAGTTATATAATTAAGTGTAAAAGTTTCAAAAATATCATATTGTGTCAAAATTCATTGTTTC
>JAJLXD010000046.1:193226-260872 GCA_030571115.1 Wickerhamomyces sp. yHMH617 | reverse complement strand
AGGAGCTTGAAAGGCTTCTTAATAGACACACAGAACAACTTGCCCAATGTCGCTCAATAAACTTGTTTCCGAAAGCGAAGGTTCAAGCGATGAGTCTGAAATTGCTGTCCCCCAGAAAGATGCATCAAAAGAAGGACCAATAATAGACAATAATGACAGAAACAAGGAAGATGACACAGATTATGATGAGACACCAAATATTAAAAATGAGATGGTCAAGTCTAAGATTCCAATCAATGCTTCTGTGATGCTTACAAAACTTCCGAGGGATACCAATGAACTCATATCCAAATTAGAAGAACAATCAAACGAAAAGATCACAGTGAGATGTGTCCCTATAGCTTCAGCACCTGAAATAAGGCCAACAGTCTTCAAGATATCAAGTCATCAGCCCTTTTCTACCCTGATAAAGTTTATAACTAAGAAACTGAAAAAGCGAATCCCAGATAATGGAGTCATATATTGCTATATCAACAACGCATTTCTTCCCTCTCCCGACGAGGTTATAGGTGATCTTTATCGCCATTTTGGTAATAATAGCGAGTTAACTGTCAGCTACTCTACTGTTGTTGCTTTTGGTTAAAAAGTTAAAATAACGTGTTCTATTCTACTTCATATGACATATTCATAAGGATGGTTGTATGTATGTATGTATGTATTGACTTCAACTTATTGACTAGGATCTTTCTTCTTCGGTCACAACTTCCTTGGTTTTCTGTTTTTCTAATCTATCATTACTCCATTTCATACCGTATTTCAGCGGTACATAAAGGGATGCTGATGAAATTGCACAAATACCAACAATCAATGTGAAAGTTCCTCCAACAGTCAACGACTGATTCATCCTACTTAGAGCTGCAACAAAGACAGCACCTAATAAACATCTGCTAAAGTTTATGGATGATGTTGCTGCGGAGCTATTGGCAGGATATAAATCTACCAACAATGTTGTGGTACAACCAACAATTCCCATGCAACCAAACGACAACAAGGTTGAGCTAATTATAACAGAAGATATGTGAGCTCCTTCTCCGATACACCAACCAAAAATCAATCCACAGGCGTCTGATAGAAGCAATAATGGCAGGGCAACTTGTACTCTGGCCTTTACAATATTCAGTTTGGAATCAATGGGTACTTTCCCTGTCGATTTGTCTTTTTCAAATTTAGAGGAACATCTTCTATAATTCCAATCAAGGACCCTTCCTGATGTCATGGATCCAATGAGACCACCAATTCCACCTGCAAGGTAACATAGGCCTATTTTCATCACACTATAATGGTAATGTTTAGTAAGTTCAGTTGTCATTGTGGTCAAGGTTATGGTCCATAACACAAAATGCATGCCCTGATTAAAAAGACAAATGGCTATCTCTGGCTTAGTCAAGATCTTAAACGGGGCCAAATAATCCTGTTTCTTTGTTTCAGCTTTCGTTGAGTAGTCAGGTGAATCTAAATGCCACTTTTTACGGCAAGTGGGAAGCAGCAATATTGGAGCTCTGTTGAAGATCGATATTGGGGTTATCGACTGGTTACCAACAATTGCTCTATTTGTCTCTGGCAATAAGAACGAGATCAAAATTAGTGAAACGCACCCACCTATAGCTAGAAACCAAAATATTGCACGCCAATTGAACCCTGAAATCAAACCGGCACCTATCAAAGAGCCAACACCCTGTCCCATCAACGTTAGTCCAGCTCCAAACCCAATAAATCCACCTCTTTCAAATCTTTGAGTATAATCACCAATAAGTCCTGCTTGAATTGCAACAGTTGGTGCTATAAAACAAGACTGCATGATTCTAAGCCCAAGAATCATATTATAGCTATGTGACAAAGCAAGTCCAATATCAGCCCCTACAAATCCAATCAAACATATCATCAAAACAGGTCGTCTACCAAAAGTGTCGGCCATTCCAGAAAATATAGCAGGAGAAAGCCCTTGAAAAATTAAGTAGACAACAACACCTAAATTCACCATCTCTTCAGTGATATCAAAATAGTTTTCCAAAACTTGTAAAGCCGGATAGTAGATTGGTGTAGCAACAGACGAGAAAAAGGAGGCCATTGAACCAAGGTACAACAGCACGTACTTTTCATTTAAGTTGAAAACCGTGAATGGTATGCTTGAGCTTACTGTCTTGTTCAGCACAAGATCATTATTTGGATGTATGTCAGCAGGTTCATCTTCTTTTGCATACTGTAGGTCGTCTTCCATTGCTATACTACTCTGTTCAACATCAGTATCTTCCTGTTTTTGCTTCGACATGGTTATTACTGAGCTCTCAAAGGTTTTCTTGAACAATATAGAAGTCTCAACTTTCACCTTGTAGCGTTAACGAAACTGTATATGGCTCCAGAACTGGGATAGAGACAAAAAGTCGTAAAGTTAACTATTCAAATGATTGTTCAAGAATGGAGCCTTAAATAATGTATACACTTCCCGTGTCCCATTGATAAAGTCATCAATTTTTAGAAGCTATGACTGCAGTCTTCATTGTATACTTTAATTATGCCGCGAATCGGTAGATTAGCCAGTTTTGGAAATTATTAATAAAACTTTTTGTATGGTGTAATCCGTATTTGGAAGTATGGCCGATCTCAGCTCATCTCATATAAACGTTATAACAGTATTGTCACTTCTTGGCATCAATTTTAATAGACGACTTTGAATACTTAACTCTTAAAGTTGTCACTTATCACATGTTACTTTTCCACTTTGATAAGTTGATGATGATACTGATTCAATTTTCTAGTCTAATTAAAGAGTCATTGAGTGATAGTAGTATCAGAATATATGGGTCTCCATAATGCCGATTTGAGCAGCATGCAAATAATTTTGCTGTTGGCGTCACCATCACATAGAAGCCGACTGACCAAAGCAGAGGTACATCTGTACAGCTATTAAATTAGATACTTATAATATTATTCGTTATTATTATATTCAATTATTGATACATGAATATTACTAGCTGTCGTCGTCATCGAACCACGCTTTCAATCTAGTTTAAGAAATCTCAGCTTGATGGGCCTCACGAGTCAGACTCAGGACTCCCTAGTCCCAACTGCGAAGATTATACGGCCAAAACAAAAACCAAAAAAAGAACCTTGTATAAATATACCAGCTCATATGGTAACTGACTGCTGGAATTGCACAGAGAACTGTAATTAGGTTTAAACAAGACTGGACGTTATGTGCCAACTTTCCATTACTACTACAAAAGTGGCCCTAACAATTAGCGAATTAATGTTTTGATTTCAACAAAAGCAAATGGGACTTCATTCTTTTGTTGACTAAGTGCGTTCTTCAATGACCAAAGCTAACCAGAAAGTTCTCTTGACACCGTCATTTGCTCCTCACAAGGTGGTATTACTGGCACTCGTTGCTGCATATTGTGCTGGCATCCTCCCCAATAAAACGCATGGGCCGCTGTTGAACACGATCGTGAAGTACATAGAAGGGCCTTCCATTTATGATAATGATGTGATTCAAGTTAGCCTAATAACACTTGACGACATGTTCAAGACCATCAAAGAATCGTGTCAAAAATCAGATTATGAGAACGGAGCTGCCTATGCAGATGAAATTGAGTTGCGTATTCTTCACGCGCTTTGGTCACTTAAATCACTAGATTCACTACACACATTTGTGACACGAGCCAAATCACTGCTAGTTGACAATTTGGATCAAGGCTTAAGTCTTATGAATAGCATGTCTCCTGATTCAATACCCAAATATCTCTTAACAAGGTCCAGTTTCTTAGGAAACTTTGTCCAAAATAGTATAACTAGTTTTGAGTCATTGGAATTTGATAAAACTGTTATTTTATGGCAGTCGTTTGTCAATTTCAGAGAGTCAAGTGAAAGCTTATGGAGAGAAAAAGGCAAATCTAAAGAGACCTCGCCACATGATTTGTTTGGCTCAACAAACAAAGATGATGATCCATCAACGATACAGGCACTACTTACAAAGATTAAAGGTTCTCATGACAGTGAAGATAATGTCATGCTTTTGTCCCAAGATGATCTTTTAAAACTCGTGAACTATCAGGTACATATTTTAGAAACATATGGTACGCCAACTTTTCCAGGTTTCAAAGATATTCTTATGAAAATGACACAATCGGATACTGGGAAACTACCATCGATTTACTACATCAGATATCTAGAATGTACACGGGATGCTGATTATGAAGGTGCATTCGATGCATTGCATAGATATTTCGACTATATGATGAGTAACAGACAAAGCGTCTTTTACCACTATGCCTTGCTAAGTCTTGCAACGTTACATGCATCTTTTCATTGCGATGGAGAAGCAGTTAGAGCTATCGAAGAAGCTATATCTGTTGCAAGAGAGAACAAAGATACTGCTTGTTTGAATTTCTTGTTGACATGGGTCTTCAATTTCCTCAAAGATAGACCACATCTTAAACATAAGTTCTATGTCTCTAACGATCAACTTTTACAATTTTTGAAATCTAAAACTGTTGAATCTTCAAATGTTTTACATTCACTTGCGTATCAATCAGATGTCACACAATTACTGATGGAAGGCGACTCGCTAGTCTCCATCATCGAATCATTGACAAAGTCATTACATATATCTCTGAATAGTGGTACGCCTTTGACATCCTTCATGAGCTATTGCGAGCTTTCAACATCATTTTGGCTCCGAACTGGAAATTATCATCTTGCTGATGTTTATAATTCGGTTCAACTTCAAACTAGCACAAGTGTTCCACAAACATTTACTTCGGTTATTAGAAGGGCTTATTTAGAATTTTTCAGAGGAAATATAGAGAGTGCATTCAACTTGATAGATACACAGAAGGAGCTGATCGCAGGTAACAATAACCTTGTGACAGAATTAAAGATTCATGAAAATCTACTCCTTGTTGAACAAGCAATTCGGAGTGCCAATTATAGTTCTGCAATGGCAAACATTAAGGTTCTTCAAGCTCAGAGTATTTCAAATATAGACATTGAGTGTCAGATTTATCACTTATTAGCTTATTCTCATTTTAAGATAGGTAATCATGACACAGCTTTCAACATTATTACTGAATATCTGAAGGGTGCTGCTCATAAGTCCACAAACAGATATTGGTATATCAAATTCAGTATCCTCATGTGTCAAATTATGAGTAAAAGTTCAAGTCCTGCTCGTGTTTTGTCCAGTACTATCCAATGCTTCAATATTGCTTCAGCTAGTGGGCATATGGTTTTGGTTCTTGAAAGTTTATTAGTTTTAGTTCATGTCTTGGTCAGTTTACAGCAGTACGATGATGCAACTACTCTCTTGTACGGATATTTGCCAAAGCTTTACCAGTCAGGAGATCTCCAACTGATATCAAGGGCTTTCAAACATCTTGCCAAGGTGCTTATAATGAAAGCTTCAGGTATCTCAAATGATCAACAGAAGATACAGTCAATCACGCTAATTATTCAAAACCTAGAGATTGCAATTGATGGCTTTAAAAAGACTTCAAGTTTTGAAGAGATTAAAGAAAGTCTAGAGCTACAATTACGTATAGGTTCGTTGATTCAGCACGAAGAAATTGTTAGCCATGCCACAAACTCACTTGAGAGAATCAATAAGGAAATAGAGCTAAATAGTTTTTAATAAATAATGATTAATGATAAAAACACATGTGTTAGTCAAAGAATCAGTACAAGAAGATTTCAAAAACCGGCCATTTTCTATTACAAGAAACTTTTTAAATGTACACAAAACATAAAATATAAAATGATATTATACGATTAGATGAAAGTTTCGTAAGCAACTGGAGCCAAAGTGTGTGGAACGTTACCAGCAGTGGTGACAACTCTAGCTTCTCTTGGTTTAGCTGGTTGACGTTTTAAGGAAACGGAGGTACCGTTAGCTTTAGCTTCAACACGTTTAGCTGCGTTAGATTTCACACGGTCCAAAAATTCTTGACGACATTTAGAGTGTTTGATGTGTTCAACTCTCAAGTTGACTCTTTTTTCTAAGTAACGGTGACCAACAATTTTGTTGACGATAACACCAACGGAGGATTTGGTAACATTGTAGATGATACCAGTTTTACCGTGGTAGTATTTGTGTGGCATACCTTTTTGGATGGAACCATTAGCTTTGATATCAACAATATCACCAACTTTGTAAATTTTCAAGTAGGTAGATAATGGAATGGCACCATGCTTTTTGAAGTCACGTTGGAAAGCGTAACGAGTACCGGATCTGTAACCACGACTATATGAATGCTTGTTAGTAAAATATTACTTGAAGTAATGCTGAGCTGCTTTCATGATATAAGAGATCTCATCTCATCATTAATAATATTGTTGTTCTGTACTGTTTCTCGATTGTAAATTCCACATGCTAGATAACATCACATAAAACATATATGGTTCTCGATGGTGTCTTACCTCATTGCTGAATAGTTGTTACTCTATTACTATGGTCTCTATTGCTCTTTTTACTTCGATGTTTATAACTCTCGATGAATTTTCATCTAAATGACAATTTTTAACTTATACGACAATAACTCTTGGTTGTTCAGTGGTGATGTGATAGATCTCTCATTATAAAATTAGCACTTCATTCTTATAACGACGTACCTTTTACCCATTTTTATTTATTTCTGTGTGTAATAGTGTTGTATAGTGAAAGGTTCCCTCTCTATATTCAAATTTCTTCAAGGAAAATCAAAGTGAAAATTGTTTGGTCACATGACCAATTGTCACGTGAATTTTGAAGAAAGTCTTGAGGGAGAGTCAGTGCATTTTCGGTACTGGGCAACACAAATTGCAGTTATTCCTTGTTGAGGTGTCTGGATGGGTGTATTAGCCCTATCTATAATCACGTGATAATACCAAACAAAGTTTGGTGTTTGTCTACTTTCTAATATAGTGTAACCTACAACTCAAATTTAGATCGTGTGTAGTTGTCCAATCTGGTGACCAGTACATTGAATAATGGTATAATGAATAAATAACTTCTAATCTAAAGATGTAATAGACAAATCCAGTAAACCACATTCAGTTAGATGAGGCAAACCAGCTGCGAGTTTAGACATATCACATATTGGAACTATTGACGGCCTTCCATGAGCACACTGGAAAGGTTGTTTACATTTTGATAGAGCTTTGACAAGATAAATGCACTCTTCTCTCTGTAAAGTTTTCCCAAACATGATGGCGCTTCTGCAAGCCTTACTATTTATCAAGTCAATTAAGATAGTGGGCATTGATTGCAAGCATAGGTACCAATCTTTATTAGTAGTCTTAAGCTTAACATTGCTTTGAAGATCATAAACATATTGTAGAATGCATTTCTTTATAAAGGCTTGACTTTGGATCTTAGTGTGCAAAATCTCAGGAAGATGTGTGATTAGTATCGTATTTTGTTCGACTTTCTGGTAAAAAATGCCCCACAAAGCACAGTTGTCTGCGTACTCCATTAATAATTGCTGCTCATCTTCTGTTACCGCAAATGCTATTTTCTTGTCTTCTAATGATGAAGCAGCATCTTTAAGAGGATCTAAAGCCCCTTTTATAAATTCTTCAAGTAAACATTCAACCATGATTCGTTCATCGCAAGCATGTTGATCAATGACATAAATGGAACTTTCATACTTTACCATAATGAATTTCTGATCAACTTGTGAAATAATACGGCAATTGGACAACAAGTCTCTATGAATACTTGCGTCAATGTAATGTGGTGCATCATCATCACAATGAAAGTTGCTTGGGAATTTTGTTATTGAAGAGGTTATCCTTTGCCTTTTTACTATATCCTCAATAATCTGAGGCTTTACAAAGTTGGGTAAATCATCTGTTGGCTGTGATGTTGACATTCCTTCGATCTCAATATCATGTAACTTCCCTGTTTTAATTCCAGTATTTAGAAGTAATCTCGCAGTAAGGTTCTTTCTACTACCTAAATGATCAGCTTCTATAGACTTTCCACTTGATTGAAGCTTTGATTTATAGCCACGGTAGTGATTTATCTTGAGGAAAGACCTCATTATTTTAAGAATTAATGGTGATATGATATTCAAGTGCTTAGATACCTCAACCTTTTTTGAAGGATTTTGCAATATATCAGATTGGGATTGAGGCCCTCTGATTTTAATGATAAATAAAGGATATCTGTTGAAAGGATTTCCAACGCTTGAAATCCCTTTTGTAGGGCTTTTACCTTTTTTGGGCGATGTATCAGAGTGTCCCATGGATGATTTCAATAGTTCATCCTGGTCACCAAACCCTGAAGAATCAAAAAGCTTATTAATATCTTTCATTAGTTGCATATGATCCAAGATTCTCAAATTGTAAAATACATGTTGATATTTCCTTGTTTGGACTGGCAAATTGCCAACAACACAACTGATGGCATAGTCTTGGAATGATGACTCTAGAAAATGACAATGGTTCTTGATTGAAATACCATATACTGCGAATAACAAATTAGAGATCAGTTCACTCTGATCTTGTGATGTACTCTTATCAATCCTGCATATCAGTTTGTTTGCGTGAACCGCTTTTTTATGGCAGATAATAGTGATATCTGGTCTGTTGAAGGAAACATGAAAAAGAATCAATCTAATTTCATCCATAACTTTTGATTCTGAGGCTTTTTTTGCTTGCATATACCTAACAGGAACATTATGGAATAGGTTGGATAGGAAAACTATCGATCCACTAGCTTCCGAGAGTTGATTGAAGAATATTGATTCTTCTCCAACAATTTTGGACTCATAGAGTCTCTTACCCTGGTTGTAACAGATCTGAAAGGATGCATTGTAAGATTTCGACTTTGAGATAATGTGAAGCGTAGAAACCGAAGCAATAGAGTTGAGGGCCTCACCTCTAAAACCAAACGTTTTGATGCTTTTCAATTCGTTTAAGGATTTTAATTTCGAGGTATAATAGCGATTGCCAATTCGATTCAACTCATCGGGAGTGAGGCCTTTACCGTTATCTTTGACGGTGAATGATAAGGTGTTTAGATTAATCGTTATTTCGATGGTATTGGCACCAGAATCGGCAGAGTTCTGAACAACCTCACGCAATGCATCGGAAAACGACGGAATAGTGACCTGAGACTTCAACAGTCTGGAAACCCTTTCGTCCAAAAGCTGGATGCTGTTTGATGACGACATTCATCGGTTTTTACCACAAACAAGAAGTGTTAATTGGAAAGTTTTATAGTTTTACTTAATGTGAATTTTTTCTGACACAAAAAAATGTATATCAAGTTACATTCGGTAATTACCCAATACAGTAAATAAGCGTTGTATTGAGATTACTTACATATATTCCAATGTTTATTCGACATAGCGCAGTGAGCCCAAAATCATTGCTTTATCTGGAAGTCTACCAGGTACTGGGATCAGTATTCTCACTTTGGACTTTGTTTCATCCACATTGGTCACGACCCCAAATCCTAAGACACTGCTTCTAGATACAATGTCTTCATCTTCATTTTTATCTGCGTGAGTAATTGCAACCAGGGCATGCTGCAAGTTTGCTGGAGACACCTCGACTGGCTCTATTAGTCTGGTGTTAAACTTTTTCTCTTCTTCCTCACCACTTTCACCAATCGGTAGTACCGAGGATATCAGCTCTATACTTTCAACATGTGGTTTGTATATCTTCACCACAGTAAAATCAACATTCACTGTAAATGGAGACAAAACAGTCTTTGGGGTACCGTAAAAGTACTCTCTGATCTCTTTCTGCTGTAGCTTCCTTTTGAATGTATCATCTCTCTCCACAACACCCTCAGATTTTGGAACTTTCACAGTAACTAGTTTATCTTTAAATCGTTTACGTAGATCAATAAACAACCTTTCATTACCAATTACCACTAGAACGTTTATTTCAAAATCTGAAATTATATCTTGAATGAGTTCAGAATCCTTAATATTTAGTGGCGGAGAATCAACAATCAACCCTGATTTCTTGATGATATCATCTTCTTCCAGTCTATTGCAAACTGTAACACCCAATCTGGACACATTGAATTTGTAGAAATCAATGTTTTCCCTGAAATTATCATGACCATAATACTTCACAATAGGTTGTTTAGGATGCAGTATTGTTGCCCCTGTTGTGTAAGTCTGTCCCCATCCATGTTCCACATCAAGAATATCAGATATTGGAGCGGCACTAAGAGCCCCTGGGATGGCAAATGTACCATCAGCGGGATTCAAGTTCACCACAATTGGTTCATGACCAGACCTATTAGCATAACTAGCCAGTATCTTTGCCAGGGTGGTTTTACCTGTATCCTTAGCTCCTAAAATCAAGACATTTGGTCCCTTTGCGTTCTGTTGTCTATAGTTTTCCAAAGCAAAATGTAAATTGATATAAGCATCCATCTCAGTTTCTTCTGAGACATATTCAGACGCTATAGAACCCGAATATTCAAGTTTAGCACCTTCAAATGAATATATCGCAAATTTCACTCCAGAAAAGTTATATTGGATATCATTAGAGAGCTCAGTTCCAAACAGTTCGGCTATACCTTCAGTTATCTATTAAATTGTCAGTCATTTGTTTGATATAGCAAAGTATATCAGAGTTATACGTACCTTCACAGTGACAGTATCATCAAAACCAACTTCAAACCTCCATTCTGATCTTGGTGTAATCTCGACTTGTTCTTTGTCAATTTTAGCCTATTAAAAATCATTAGTATACAATCCAAAGATCTTGTGATGCACAGTTATCGACACATACATCGGTCTCAGCACCGAGAAGTCCCGGTAAAGACATGGGTTGACTGTGATGTTTTTGCCTCAATGGTTGTTGTTCTTTTGTTATTATTTGATTATTTTTCATTTCTCGAAACTTTCTTGCATACAATAAACTTACACATGATGAAAACATATTCTTTTTTATTATATGTTAATCTATTCTGTTCCTTTCACAATTAGTTCAGGGCCTGCCCTTTGCGCATATTCGGTCCAGCTGCCATCATAGACTTGGATTCCCCCTTTGTTCAGTCCAACCAGATCCAAAGCAGCTTTCAAAATACAAGCGGTCACTCCGGTACCACACATAACAATTACAGGCTTTTCTGGACTAACTCCAACTTCTCTGAATAGTTTTGCAAGTTCTGATGGATCTTTAAATAACTTGTTTTCATCCAAAACATTCGTAAATGGAACTGATTTGGCTCCTGGAGCATGACCACTTGGCAATCCTGCTCTTGGTTCTGGATCATCTCCCGTAAATCTGCCATATGATCTTGCGTCTAGAATTGCATAATCATCTCTTTTCTGTTTGGTTGAGACGATATCGACAAACTGTTCAAATGCTAAAACAGCATTTGAATCAAATTCCTGGGCGCTGTAAACCGATGGCTCGATGTTGTCAATCTTCTCAGTAGAATATTCTAAAGGATAACTACCTTTTGCATATGAAGGAAAATTGTTTAACAAGTAAACATTGTCATGGCCAAAAGTTTGGAACGTCCAGGCTACTCTAGGGGCAGAAAAGTTCCCAGCTCTGTCATATATGACCAGTTTATCGTCAGCTTTGACACCTAGTTTCCTAATGGAGTTATTCCATTCATCGATGGATGGCAGCATATGCGGATAAGGCGAGGATTCATCTTTAATACCATCGACATCAAAAAATCTGGAGTTTGGTATTCTGCTTTCCCTAAACTCTTTGAAGGCATCTTTTGGACTGTTAGGCATGTACCATGATCCATCAATTGGCAAGACCCTTCCGTGGGATTTTGGTGAACCCACCAAGGCACGGAATGCCACTGGAGATAAGAATTGGAATGCTCTCTTCGACATCGGCACAAACAGTTGAAAAACAGCTTCGAATTGAGTTTTTGGGTGTGCTTTTCTAATCCATCAACATGATGTTTTTTGATCATTTTCTCGGACGATTGTTATATCCCACACAAGATTAATTATAAGGGTCTCAATTGATAGAGAAACTGAAAGCCTTATTAAGCATCAGTGGATAAGAGAAACCATTAGAACCCCCATCTGGTAACCATCAGCAAACAATTTTCTGGAGAACGTTCTGATAATGTTATTCTATCAGCTTATGGTTATGTGCCATGGTGTTGATTAGATAATAAATGATTCAAATTGCCTAATCTGGAAATATTCCGTTTTCAGCGCTGGCACAAAAATTTTATTACAATTGAGAAAGTTCTTAAGACTTTAACTTTTCTTTATCTTAACTACCGCAGTTACAGCTATGACTGTGGAGACTCAGCCCACAGATATTGTTCTGTCGGAGCTATTTGATGTGTTAAACACACAATATGGTAGGGCGTGTTTTGCTAGCAGAGAGATACCCAAAGGATCTACTGTATTGACAACGAGTAGTCCATTTGCATCATCGATCTTATTTGAATTCAGAAAGGAAGTGTGTTCCATGTGTTATAGCTATGAATACGGACAGTTCTGTAAATTTAAACTACCAAAACCAACTACTTGTAGCAAAAAGAATTTCTTAGGTGCTGGTCTTTGGTTCTGCTCTGAGGCATGTCTTTCACAATGGACAGTACTTGATAGCGATTTCAAGATCACCATGGCATTGGAAAGTTTATTAGAACAATACACGTTGAAAGCTAAGCTCCATCTTGATCTTGGTGATTATAATGTCAAGATCACTGAAGAGTTTATCGAAATATTTTGGGAAGAAATAGAACAGTGGGAGATCAATATCTCCAAAATGAAGAAATCTAAAGCCATCAACCAAATCCCTTTCATCAACGAAGATGAATACACCACAGCAAGATTTATCACAACCGCATTATTCAGCATGATGAAGCATCTGAAGCATCATCCTTCAAAAAAATTCTATCAGGAGTTGCAGTCTAATGAATTCAAAAAGATTGAAAAATACCCTGTTCTATTGAGGTCACAAGGTGTTATTTATAAATTTTTAAAAATTGTACTCCCTGAGGATATACAGTCGTTACTGACTATCAAATGGTTCAGACATCTTTTAGGTGCTGAGTATGGTAACTCCTTCGGTATATGGCAATTGACAAAGGAGGAATCCAAAGAGGATAAGGAGTTCTTGGGTTATATGTTATTCCCTGAAGCTTCATTCTTCAACCACTCATGTACACCAAATTTAAAAAAAATAAGAGATTCAAATCATATGATTTTCCAAACGAAATGTGATATAAAGAAAGGTGACCAGCTTTGTATTGATTACTTTCACATCTTGGATGATCCATACGAGGCTAGACAAAAAGCAATGGCTGAGAATTGGTTTTTCTTTTGTGCCTGTGAAAGATGTTTGAAAGAATCTCCATCTCCAAATTAAGCAAAATCGACCATGTGTCATCGCTTTGATTTCATCTTATCCATAGTATTTTGACTTTCAATGGTCCTTATGACCATAATATTCCACATATTGCATCTATAGTTTTAACTTCAAAGTTGTATCACAAACTCTGTAGTATTCACTTGCAACAAATCACATTTAAAAGTTGGAGTCATTCAGTAATGCTTCTTCTAATGCAGATTTTGTTATACTAACAGATGAAAAGTTAGAGACAGAAGAGTCACCAGTTTCCGAGCTATTTTCCTTCAGATTACTTCTTCCACTTTCATATTGATTGTATGCTCTATCATCATCATCATCATCATCATCATCATCATCATCATCCTCTACGTTTTTCAATTTTGGAATGGGCTTGGATAGAATTCTTGATTTATGGAGTAACATAGACCCTTGATCAAGTCTAGCATCATCCGACGATGATTCTGAATCCGATAAAGAATCTGAATCTGAATTTTGATTATCTTCATCGTAGTAAACTCCTTCATATGTTGCAGATGCAGGATGTTTAAAAGGCGTAGTTCTAATGACGGAATTAGAGAACAATGCATCGCTTATCCTCACTCTTGAGGTTTTTGATTTGTCACCAAGTGTATCATAAAGAGCGGGTGACAACTTTGTTTCTTCAGTTATAGTGTCAGATGATAAAGTTCCCTTCTGTATTTTGTTTTTTAGTTGTTCCAATTCCTGTTCATATAACCAGAAAGCTTGTTGTTGGAGAAACACTACTGGTGTGCCAAACTTCTCAGACCCATTAAAATTGTAAGTACAAGAGCTCACTGAAATGCATGTTTAAATCTTTACTTACAGTGTGTTCCAATCAACCTCTGTTCTTTTCGACTTGGAGATGATATTCCATAACTGCTGTTCCTTGTCTTCACTCCAATTGATCTGTCTGATGTCAGTACATTGTACCCTCAACAATTGAAGAATGTTTCCAACGACAACTCACATTGGGAGGATCACTGAATCCATTCCTTTCAACAGGAATCTTCAAATATACGACCTGTCTGTTTCTCATTTCTATAATTTATCGCACACACTTAATTCAGTTATAACTTTCAAAAGTTTAATGTCATCAACATCAACTTCTATCTCATAATTTTCCAGGGCACAGAAATTCAATAAATAAAGGCAAACAAACTAAAATAAAGGCAAAAACAAAAATAAAAACTGGCTAAATTCAGAGTTTCGTTGTTAAAAACGATGCTTTAAATGGAGAAGAAAGACAGGAAGCAGCTTCTGGCAACAGGGAATTTCTCTGACCAGGAAAATTTCAAGGTTCAGATCAACAATTATGATTCTTATCTGAGTACCCCAACTCTTTTTGACAGATTGGGTCCTCCAGACGGTGTTGACGATGGTTACACATTTCAGCATGTCCCCGTAATGCGTGTATTCGGCTCTCTCCCAACGGAGCATAACATATTGGTGCATATCCATGGCGTTTACCCATACATTTATGTTCCCTTTGACAACCAGAATTGTTTTGAGTTCCAAAAGAAATTGGAGAAAGCTGTCATGGTCTCATTGAAAAGAACTAAAGAGATAGATCAAAGCGAAAAAGATGAACTAAAGGTTTTCAAATATGTTGCACATGTCGATGTGTGCAAAGGTGTTCCATTTTATGGTTACCATGTTGGCTTCAAAGCCTTTTATAAGATCAGTCTTCTGAATATCTCGTATGTGAATAGAGTATCTGATCTATTAAGGGATGGATCGGTTAACGGTAATTGTTACGATGTTTATGAAGCTCATATTCCCTTGGCTCTTCAATTTTTGACCGACTTCAACCTATTTGGTTGCGGTTGGCTAAGGCTTGATGATGTCTATATACGGTTGCCTATTCTGTATGATGAATCCTTGAAAACTGACGAATTAGCAGATTACTTAATGGGCTATAACACCACTACTGTTGAAAGGATAGGAAATGGAGCCTTAGAAATCGACGTGTTAGCCCAAGATATACTCAATAGATACGACTTGAAAGAAAGAAACTTACATCACGATTTTGTTGAAAAGAAAAATCCTCTGAAGCCAGATATCTACATCCAAAGTACTAGAGATCTTTGGAAGGATGGGGATTTCCAGAGAAAAGCAAAAGGTATGCCCTCTTATACTCCTATTGCTCCCACACAGAGGGATGTTAATACATCATGGGTTGACTCACAAGAAAATGAATCTTTATTTGAGTATGTCAAGAACATGAAACCAGGAAATCTGGCACAGGATCTTGACTTTGATACATTCATATCTAATCATTCTTTGGATGGTATTCCTACTGCTTTTGAGGCCTCTTCTAATCTCTTTTACCAACCTGTGCTTGAGCAAGAAAGTCCGATGGACGAATCAACAAATATTGAGGTTGATCAAGAAGAGGATCTTAATTTATATTTGCGTGCATTCAATGACAGCGAAGATGATGCACTAGATCAAGAAATTGAATATGAAAACTCAAGCGATGAAATGAACCATTCCTCCTCAGACGAGCGCGACAACAAAGAGACAGACAATCATGAACCATCAATACTTATCAATAGATCAACTGAAGATTTCGATGAAACCATTAATTTCACTGACTTGCTTCTCACTCAAAAGTTTAATGGGTCTAGAACGCTTAAAAGAAAATTCACTGAGATGTTGAGTGAAGACACTGATACAATACCAAAGCTGCCCAAAACCCCAAACAAGAGGTTTATATATAACCCTCCACCTCCTCATGAACTTGATTTTGAACAGCGTGGTCTTCCCAAGATTCAATATGATGACCCTTATTACAGTGATGCTCCTGCTGGGCCATATATATACGCTGGGAAAAAATTTAAGTTGGAATCCAAAATGCTAAAGTATATGAAGAAAGGAGAAGTAAATGGAGAAACTCTGCTGTTACCTGATAAGACCAATATAGCACGAACTAAAACATGCAGATGGAGATACATGATAGATCCTCCTTCTTTTGAAGAGATTGAAGAATTTACATCACAATCAAAACCGCTGACTCAGATTGGTGTAACTCACAAGTTCAAATTTGGATCCCAAAAAATACTCGAAAGAAGACCAGATGGGTTCAACAATATGACTATGATTATAATGGAAGTTTTCGTCCCCACTAGAGAAAGTTTAAAACCTGATCCAAAGTTAGACCCCATTGGTGCCATTTTTTGGAAAACAGTTAATGGTGATGATTCTGATGAGGGTCTCTTCACTTATGATTCGCCTCAAACAGTTCCTAATTACACAGGTAAATCATTCGATGACGAATTCAGTATGATTGATGGGTTTTTGGAGTTTGTTCAATCATTTGATCCTGACATAATTTCTGGCTTTGAAGTCCATTCTGCGTCTTGGGGCTATCTAATTGAACGATCAAAGCTAGAATTTGAGCTCGATGCTTTAGAACAAATATCAAGAGTTCGTTTCAGGAGTCATAATAAAATGGGTGATCATTGGGGCTACACTCATACATCTTCCATAAAGGTTTGCGGTCGTCATGTCTTGAATATTTGGAGGCCCCTTAGAGAATTGCAGCTCGGAAGGACAAACATTGAACATTTTGCATATCATTTGTTACATGAACGGATTCCACATTTCACTCATTCATCACTAACCAAATTAGCAAAGACTAATTTTGTTGGCCTGGTGCGGTATTTTTTGAGAAGGGTTGATATCGACGGCCGGCTAATTGAAGCTGCAGATCTGGTGGTCAGGGCTGCAGAAGAGGCAAGATTGATAGGAGTGGAGTTTTATGATGTCTTCTATAGAGGATCACAGTATAAAGTTGAATCCTTGATGTTGAGAATCGCAAAAGCGGAAAATTTCATTCTTTTCAGTGCCACTAAGAAGCAAGTGCGAATGCAAAAACCTCTTGAATGTATCCCCTTAGTCATGGAACCAATATCAGCTTTTTATAAGAGTCCACTGGTTGTTCTGGATTTTCAATCGTTATACCCATCTATAATGATTGCCTATAATTATTGCTATTCCACTCTTTTAGGAAGATTAAAGAACTATAGTGTATCAAGTAATCCTATAGGTGTTTCCAAAGTCAAACATCCAGCAGGCTTGTTGAAACTGTTGGAAAATGATATCAATCTTTCACCGAATGGACTCATGTTTGTGAAAGGCACTGTTCGAAAATCATTATTGGCTAAAATGCTTGAAGACCTCTTGGACACCCGATTCATGGTCAAATCAACAATGAAGTTTTTAGATCTGACCCTACAAAGGCTTTATAATAACAGGCAGTTAGCGATTAAATTGACTGCTAATGTTGTTTATGGTTATACCTCAGCTTCGTTTTCTGGAAGAATGCCATGCTCTGATATAGCAGATGCAATTGTACAAACTGCTCGTGAAACATTAGAAAAGGCAGTCAAATTGATAGAAGGACAAGATAAATGGGGTGCTAAAGTTGTTTATGGTGACACAGATAGTTTGTTTGTGTATTTACCTGGGAAGAGCCGTGAAGAAGCTTTCCTTTTTGGGAAAGAGATGGCAGATGAAGTTACAAAGAGTAATCCAGATCCTGTAACACTAAAGTTTGAAAAAGTTTATCATCCTTCGCTATTAATGGCAAAGAAGAGATATGTTGGTTATTCATATGAGGAATTGGCGTCGCAACCTAAATTTGATGCTAAAGGTATTGAAACTGTGAGGCGTGATGGGCATCCAGCACAACAACTTATAGTGGAGCAATGTTTAAGGGAACTTTTTGAGAGTTCAAATATAACTAATGTTAAAAACTACGTTCAGGAGCAATTCACAAAGATCATCAACAATAATGTATCTATACAAGATTTTTGTTTTGCGAAAGATGTGAAGATGGGGACCTATAAGATGCCACCACCAGGTGCTATTGTCAGTGCTAAGAAAATGAATTCCGATTCGAGAGCTGAGCCACAATATAGAGAACGAGTTCCATATGTTATTATACAAGATCCCGGTAAGATCTTGAGAGAACGTGCGAGATCACCTGAGGATTTTATCAAATACAATCACAAACTAGATTCTGAGTATTACATTGTGAAAACATTAATCCCTCCCTTGGAGAGAATATTCAATCTTGTTGGTGTGAATGTGAAACAATGGTATCAGGAGATGCCCAAAAAAATGAAGAAAAGTAATCTTTATAGCAATTTTTGTCTCTCATGTGGTGTTGGATCTAGGGATAGTCTTTGTACGACTTGTAAAAATAACGAGTTGAAGACAATATTGAATTTGAAAGAAAACATGAGACAAGCCGAAAAGAAACTGAAAGGATTATTATGCCTTTGTCGTGCTTGCACTCCGAATTCAAATCTTTGTGAATCACATGATTGTCCTGTTTACTACGCTAAGGTTCGTGAAGGCGAAAAACTGAAAGTTGCAGATCACGAAAGGAAATTACTAAAAGAGTATTTGAATTGGTAATGAAAACGTCCCAGACAGTTATTTATTTTTTTCGATGTACTTACGAACACCAGTAAGTGCCACTTCATGGTCTTGGTAATCCTTCAATCCACTGACAGTTATCACAGCAACTGGAGTGTCAGGTGCAGCAGTAAGTCTAATAGGGAAAGCACCACCATATTGAGTGAATTCTGTTGGGTCCAAATTTAAATCTGTTAAAACGGCCCCTTTCACTTTCAACTTAAAACCAAATCTAAGACTGCTGGTGCTGTATCTCAATGCAGTGTTTCTTTTTTTTCTGATCCAATTCTCGTTGTCAGGTAAAGCAGTTCCATGGACAGCTCTGAATAGTATTGATCCAGTTGCAGTGGTGATATCAACAATGACAGATCCTTCACTGTACTTCTCACGAGCATAATCTAAAGCATAAGTACCTATGTCATAGGCAACTTTAGAGTTAAACTCAGAAACTTGGTATTCATCCTCTTGGTTTTTTAGGTCGTTTTCTGAGGCACTCATTTTACAACGATTGATAAGTGATACGTTAATTATCTAAAATTCTGTCGCAATAGTTTCTTTTATAATTTGTATGCGATTTTTGAAGGTTTTCGGTTTCCGCAAAACTAACGTCCGTTCGATCGAATCGGGTAATTTCCTAATCAGGATTGACACAAAACCATCAAAGCTCAATGATGGTTATACAAAACTGATTTTAATGTGCAATTTTGCTGAGTTCTTCAACGTGCTTACGGTTTGATAAACACAATTTGCTACCAATAATTGGCTATATATTGAGATTTATAGGCACAAATGAGCGTGGTTGAAACGGTGGGACCATCTGATCTAAAGTTCGTACAAAATGACGATACAATTCGTTCACCAAGGTCAAGAATTACTTCACCGTCCAGCGTTCCTGGAACTGACTTCTATTATGGTAAGACAGATAAATTAGGGATCAGAAAGTTGGCAAAAGCATGGCAAAGATCATTTAGTTCATGGAATGAAGCTAACAGTTCAAGATACAAATCTGATAACCACACATCCAGAAATGGTGTTGAGTTGCCGATAGATTCCTCCAAGTTGGACACTCTCTCGTTGCTGCATATAACCAAGCGTCATTTAAGGAAGAATGTACAGATGAATGAGTCAAGTAATATCTGGAGATCATATTTCGATTATAACAAAACACCAATGGCTCTGAATGGTGAGAGATCAAATCCACCTGCAACAAGAGAATCACAGGACTTCAGCGACAGTATAAAAGAGAATAATGGTCTCAACACTGAAGCTCATGATAGAAGTATGTCAAGGGGAACCAAGAGACCTATACTCCAAATTAATGATAATCTCAATAATGCTGCAAATAATAATGAGTCTCACTGTGAGTAATGTCTTCAATTTTTTTTTTCAGTTTCCAATATTAACTTCTTATACAGTGAAATATGAGATGTCTATATGTTCTGTTGGTAAACGAGTTATCCAATTCAAGGGGCTTCCTCCATTATTGGGCTTGAAGTCTGTTGTAGCACAAATATGTGGAGGACCTTTAGAGAAGATTGTGCTCAAGAAGTCAGCTCCATACACAATGAGAGATCGTTACCAGAATGGATTGAAAGACTCAGTCTTGGAATTCTGGTTCTTAAAACCTCAAGATGCGTCGGAGTTCATGGAGTACAGCATGAGTGGACTATTTCTCATCAACGGTCTTCATATCAAGCCAGAATGGGCACCACCACATGCAATAGGAAATGATACCACACTCACGTACCATGAAGAACCACTGGAGGAGTTAGAAGACGAGATGTCTATAAATGGTGCCCGTCGTTGTCTCATCTTAAAGAAGTACGTTGTAAAGAAGACAAGGTTGGGAGAGAACCGGCACTATCCTTCACCCAAATCACACTACTCTGAGTTCGACCTTGCAGCAATCAAAACAGACTTCGAACAGTTTGGTGACATTTTAGAAGTAACACCAGTTATCTCCAAAAAGCTCTGCATCGCAATACACTACTTCAACACCGACGCAGCAATCAAAGCCAAAAGACACCTTGCGAACAAAACAAACAACGCAAACAATGAGCTCCACGAAAAGTACAAAGACTGGTCAGTTTGGTACGGAAAAGACTCAGCTGATAGACCTGTCTTGAGAGTTTGTTAATAAGAAAATTTGTGTAATTTATTCAAAATTTGTAAATTTTTAAATCTTTGCTATTTCTTGAAAAATCATTGCAAATGATGTCTTTTGGTGGTAAAAGACACTTCTCGTCGATTCTTACTGCGGTGAAAACGCAGTCCAAACATGATTTCGAAGCTGAGCTGGCGAAGAACCCAATTTTATCGCAGCTGTGGAGTTTACCTCATTTAAAACCAACATTAACGTCTAATATCAATGCTACCACGACGTTGCCTATAATTTACAGATCAAGGCCCGCTGTTTTCCAGGATATTGCCAAAGAGAATCCTGATTCCACTGGACTTGCACTCCAATTGAAACAATACACTGGTTATGCGAAGTCTATCATCCACTTTTATCGCATTGGTATTAGAAACGTCTGGAACAACAGGAAAATTGTATCTCAATTAAAATCGCAATTTCATGTCGAAGCTGTCGATAACCAGGGCAAACTCATTGAAAGACAATTCAGAAATGGTAAAGATCTAGTTAAAAGCTTAGATTCGTTACAAAGCTTGAAGTTGACTGAACAAGATGCATTACAAAAACAAGATGCTGAACTGATATCAAATATAACTAGAAGAGAGTTTCAGACTGTTTTGAGAACTGAAAAAGATTTCTATAAGATCCCAATGTTTGCATTGATACTAGTCATTTTTGCTGAAATGACACCTTTCTTATGTTTCTTATTCCCTGAAATCACACCATCAACTTGTGTATTCCCAAGTCTACTAACTAAACTGAACAAACCTTCAATAACTGCATTCTCTCAACTGAGCGAGTTAAGAGCTAAGCGATACAGTGAAAAATACTATTGTAAAGGTCTATATCCAGCACAAACTGTTTGGACTATTCCAAAAGATGAATTATTGCTTTTGATTAGTGCATTGAATTTAAAATCAAGATATTTACCTATTGGGTTATACCCTGATTCTGTTCTTCGTAAAAGATTGAATGACAGATTTAAAGAGTTGAAAGTTGATAATCAACTTTTGATAAATCATCATAAATCTAACAATGAGGAAAATTTTTGGAATTTGAATAAGAATGAACTTTTAAGATCCAATATTGATAGAGGATTGATTGATTTCACAAAAGATGATTTACAACAAATTGGTGTACATGAATTACAAATCAGATTGTTCTTCCACTTAGGATTATTTGAAAATGAAAAGAGTATTAAAAATATTGGTCTGTTTGGTTTGAATCATTTGAATAATGAGAATTCTATCTACTTCAACAATATTGATAAAGATTTTGCTCATCAAGTATATCAATGGTGGAGCAATAAGCATAAAACTGATTGAAAAGAAGATA
This sequence comes from Wickerhamomyces sp. yHMH617, assembly GCA_030571115.1. Lineage (NCBI taxonomy): Eukaryota > Fungi > Ascomycota > Saccharomycetes > Phaffomycetales > Wickerhamomycetaceae > Wickerhamomyces > Wickerhamomyces sp. yHMH617. The sequence continues at coordinate 238,677 of JAJLXD010000046.1, read as the reverse complement.
AAAAGCAAAAAGAAAAGAAGGAAAAAAAAAAAAAAAAGAAAACAAGAAACTTGTACAATATCACTCATTACAATATGTTTGATGAAATGGCAATGACACTTCATGTCGTATATCAATTATCAATTAAAATTCATTTCAATATATAGTTTCATTATTTCATTAAAACATAGAGATCGGGGGGGGGAGAGCACTCTATCTCATTTACATGATCATAAATTATAATCAATGTCTCTTCTTATCATGATCTCTGTAATTTTCTAAATGAGCCTTCTCTTCAGAAACAAATGTGTGACTATGACCTGGTGCATTGATAGGATGACTACTAGTATCCTCTGTGCAAAACTTTATAGAATCAAACCATTCATCATTAAAAATCTCGCTCATTCTGGCTCTTTCTTCAGGGTCAACAGACAACATCTTAGAAATGATTGGTCTTGATGCATGAGGTAGTAATCTCAAAAGTCTATAAGGACCATGCACTGTATGATTGTCTTCTCTTGGACGTTGTTCTATTTTCCTTATCCTTTCTGAAAGATTAGTTTCATTGGATTTCGAACTTTCTGCTATGGAAGGAGCTGTTGAGTTTTTGCACTTTTTCTGTTGTGAGTTATTCTGTTCAATATTTGTACTTTCAAGAGCATCAGTAATTTTGTCAACTGTTGATGGTTTATCAGCGGATTGAATAATCTCAGTTGGGTCACTTTCTCTTCTTATCTTCTCTTCTCTTCTCTTTATTTGCAAATCTCTGTGTATCTTGGCAGCTAAAGCATAGTCATGTGGACGATCATCTGGTAGACAATACAATCTGAATGATTTGTCTGTTTGTTTTGGTACTTTCCAAGGAAATCTTTTAATCGTCATACAGCAGTATATTATTGCTAATGACCAAATATCAACTGGTTGAGGATCATATTTGTTTGGAGAATAAACTTCTGGAGCCATGTAGGGATCAGAACCTACGATTCCGCGAGCTTTCACGATGTGTTCCTCATGAGGAAATCTGAATACTGCTGCAGAACCAAAGTCAATCAATTTCAAGATACCATGATTAGTAACAACGCAATTGTCTAATTTTAAATCACGATGAGCCAACCCCATCGAATGCAAATACTTGACACCTTCAACCATTTGTCTGAAACAGCAATTTATTTCACCTCTATTCATTTTCCCACTCATAACAACTGCAAAGAAATCAATTGGACAATATTCCATAACTTCATAGTAATGATCACCATAATGAGCTATATCTAGAGTTTTGATGATATTTGGATGGTATAAAGTGGATCCTATGCTAAACTCTGCGGTACATTTCTTGACATAATCTTTCATCTCCTCGTTTGGTCTTCTTGCTCTAAACTCTTTAACAGCAAATGTAAGTCCATCTGATGGTCTTGTTAACAAGCGAACAGAACCACCAGCACCAGAACCCAAGATTTTACCCATATTACCATATTTTTTGAAAAGTACACCATCTTCACTGAATGGATCCGCAGTAATATCAGAAATGGTGGGGCTTGATCCATTTCTTACTATGGATATTTGAGAAGAGATTTTGAAGTTTGGGGCCTTGAAGAATCTTTTCAGTTCTATCATTGAATGGCCATGGTCGTCTTTGTTTTTTTCCAGCTTGGGCTGCTGTTTTTCTGGCTCATTGTGATGGTGATTATTGCTATTGTTATTGTTATTGTTATTGTGATTGTGATGGTGATGGTGTTCCACATCTGAAACGTCAGTAGACGATACTGATCCTGTCGAGCTTGCTCTTGGTGTAGATGGAGAGACAACTTTATTATCGTTTGGTCTATCTGATAAAGATGCCAGAGAAGTGGAGGAGTCTTTATTCTTCTTTAGTGATAAGCCAAAGAAAGTAGACCTCTGTTTATGTTCAGTATGAGTGTGATTATGATTGTAGTGGCCAAACATTGCCAAAGTGGAAATTGATTTTGATATGAAAATGATAATCAAAAATACAAATCAGCCATTCTTTTCTGTATTTATTTGTTTCCATACAAAAAAGGTTGCTGATGTGGTTCACAATTGAAATTTTCTATGAGTCTGTTGAGACCTCACCTGTAATTAAGAAAAATTTAGGCAGAGAATTAGTTAGAAAACAGTAACCAGCTAAACCAATTCTCTTCCGGCCTCCATTCCATTGCTTAAATTTTTTAATATGCCGCGTTAACCGCTAAACCGCTAAACAGAGATTTTTTACAAAGAAGGAAAAAAAAGAACATTTTAAAGCTTTTTTTACTTCTTAAGAAAATGGTGGAAATTGCTGATCAATATTCTTTTAATTTCAATTAAAAAACTATTAAAAAACCAGCTGTTGAAGCAAAGTTTTATCTTTCTGTGTTGTAAAGTTGTAAAGTTATGGAAGTGATTTCGGAACAGTATTAAGTAATAATAAAGTCAATACATTTTTAATTATTGCCTCGAATTTTCAGCCTTTTGTTTGTTTTCCAATGATATTTATTAGTTTGAATTACACTTAATAGAAATTAATTGACGCGGTCACCGGAACAAGTTGTTTAAACATCCGGTTAAAAATTATAAATGACAGCTATTTCCGACAACGGGGGTCCCAAAACTTTTTGCTACGTTCACAATTAACAATTACCCTTTTTAATCAGTCATCACATGCCCTCTTCAAAGTCCCCTGATTACTGAATTACTGAATTACTGAATTACTGAATTACTGAATTACTGAATTACTGAATATAAGTGAAGTGGTGTGAGCCGTGTGTAAAATGTGAACCCTTGATTTGGTGATCATTAAAGCTCATAAAGCTGTATATGCTGATTTCGCGAAAGCTGTCACAAAGCTTAATATGATGGATTATCTATATTAAATATTGCTTAACACCAAACACAAATATTATAATGCAGGATCTTTTATATATATTGGGATGTACAAATTATTTTGCTGAACACTTTATAATCAAACTATATATATATTAATGTTGCACTAACTAAATATACCGACGTCCGTCGTTATTTCAGCTGATTGCAGTTTCATTGCAGCTGATCAAGAATCTTCAACTAGTAGTAGTGCCTGAGTTCAGCTGTTATTAATGATATCATAATCACAAAATTCAGCAAATACCGATTGATATCTCAAATGACAATTTGACAAACATATAAAAATATATCTATATAATTTTTTTTGTGTCACTTTTTACCGGATTTTACCGTATTTGGAATGTTTTTTACCCTCGGATGTTTTCGCGAATTAATTGTTTTGTTTTCTGTTTTTGTTTTCGTTAAAATTGTCAACACAACGTTAGAAACTAAATTATTTTTACGATATTTTAATACTCCATTTAGATTGAAGAGTCTGTTTATACTGTGTGCTCTGAATCTATCGGGGTTGAGTGTTCTTAAATCTGAGGGTAAAGATGTCGTTTCTCACAGTTAAACAACAAAACGATTTGAATAACTCAATCTTGAATTATTTGAAATCATTAGTATCTGATGAATCTATTATACCTCTATTACAGAAAGATTTGCAAGTACAGGAAATAATTGACGACAATAACTTGCTACCCAAAAAATGGAATGCAATAATAAGACTTCAAAAAAAGATTTTAGACTTGGAGTCACAAGTCGATCAGCTATCAAAACAGTCACTAACGGCGAACTCTTCGTTTTTTAATACAAATTCATCACCAGATCTAATAAAGTTGAACTGGGCGCCTTCAAAGGTGAAAAAGACTTTGAATAATGATGGAAGCATAACGGCTGTGGCAATCCATCCTTCTCTCCCGCAACTTGTTTCTGCATCTGCAAATGGTACATTTTCTTTATGGAATTTATTAGATCTTGTTCAACCTATTAATATCATTCAAGCACACACCAGAGGTGTCAATGCAATAGCAATTTCCCCTTCAAAATTGGATTTTAATAATAACAGCCATATACTTGTCACGTGTGGCTCTGATCTTCATGTGAAAGTATGGGATTTGAGCTCGTTAAAACTGATACGAACGTTATCTGGACACGAGCATGTGGTGTCTTCAGTAGTATTTAGAAATGAGAATCAGATATTCACTTGCTCAAGAGACACCACAATAAAACTTTGGGATTTGAAACTAGGATGGTGCTTGAAATCTTTTGTTGGACACTCAGATTGGGTCAGAACTCTTGATTTAACAGCCTCTGAATATTTACTATCTGGTTCAAATGACCAGAGTGTAAGATTGTCCCATGGGGAATCAGGTACCGGGTTAGGCTTAATGATTGGTCATGGTCAAGTGGTTGAGGTTGTCAAATTCATTCCGATAAGATCTAACAAGTATGTTGACAAGCTACATAATGAGGAGATATTTGATCTAGAAACCTATAATAATATTGGTTATAAATATGCCGTGAGCGGTGGAAGAGATGATATCATAAGGATATGGTTATTGCCTTTACCCATATTAAGACCACATAATCATCCTTTGCCATCAACTAACTTCCAAGGTGTTCTGGTAAAATCTTTGATTGGTCATAAATCCTGGATCAAAGATCTTACTTTCCATCCCAATGGCCGTATATTGATCAGTTGTTCCGATGACAAATCTATAAAATTATGGGATCTTGAAACCGGTGATAATGTTAGAACTCTAACTAGTCATGAGGGCTTTATAAACTCAATAGCATGGGCTCCTTCCATCTTTGAAGATTCGAAAATGACAGAAACTGAAGATGAACAAATAATTAATGATAGCATGAGATGCATCTTTGCTTCTGGAGGTACTGATGAAAAAGTTAAAGTCTGGGAATAACAATTGATGATAGATTCATTCTTCAAAATAACTGTAGTTAGTGCAAAATAGATGATAGCACGACTACGGGCACCAAATCCTTAAAAATTCGTTTTTTTTATTGTTTTTTATCTATTCTAGTTTATTTCCAACCTGATGCCGCATATCATAGGTCAATGCTTGAAAGAACTTGTTTAAAACTGTATGGTTCGTATAGGTTACCACCACCAACGAAGAACTTTGACATGGATTCAACCCAATGCAAACGTAAAGAATGCAACATCGCAGATGTACCTTCCATTATGACTAAGATGACGACAGTTAAGATGAACCACATACCAAACAAGAAAACAGTGGCAATGACACCAGCAACACCAGGCGTGGCGAAAGCACCTTCGATAGTCATGGACCATAAAACGGTGGATAATTGTGCATGGGCCAAAGATAAAGCCCACAGTCTTAAATATGAAGCAGTGTGAGAAACCGTGTTCAAACAGAATTCAATAGTATGAATTACTTGATGAATCATGATATCACCAAAGTCGTGGCCCTCGTGATGTTCGTCATCATCATCTTCTTCTTCGTTTTGTTGTTCAACATGACCTGATTCTAATGCTCGTGTTGAGTCCTCTTCCTCACCCTCTAATGCTTGATATACATGTTGTTTAGCTTCTTGAGCAAACTTCCATTTGAAATACAATGGTTTCACCAATAATAACCATGGAACACAAATCAAAGCAACGATTAAAAGAACCACTTGGACAGTGGCTTGGTTGCTGTATAGTGGCTCTTCAACAGTACCTGGAGATAAAAACATAGATATCAACATGTTTAATAACCCTGGAGCAACTCTACTTTGTCCCACCCAATCAACGGACCATTTGTAAACAATACAGATTGATAAGTAGCCGAAAATTCCTTGCATGAATAGAAAACCAGGAATGAAGTTCCCGACAATATCAATCACTGAGCTGAAATGGATGTGATTGACTAATGAGAAGAAATAAGAGTAAGTCATATGGATGAACCCCATTAAAATCGAAAGTTTCATTTTGTAGGAATTTGTGAATAACAATGCATTCTCAGTTCCGTGCCATGCTGGGTCTAGACCAACTGGATATATTCCGATCTTTTTGGCAAAGATAGTTTCACCAACTTGATGTTCTGGCCATTCCCAACCTGATTTGAAAATACTCATTGATTTAGAGAAAAGATCATTATAGAAAAACCCTGAAATCATCGAGAATATACCCATCATCAATAGGATGTATCTTCCAGTATATGCCATGTCAAAGATCTCGTCTCTTTTTATTTTGGCGATTTTCTTTTCGTTGAGAACTAAAACTAAAGCAGCTAGCCCTAAAATGAATCCGTGACCTAAATCACCAAACATGATAGCAAACATAAAAGGGAAGGTGACAATGGTAGGAAGGCCTGGATTGACCTCTTTATACTCGGCAATTCCGTAGGCGTCGACGATGTTTTGGAATGCACTTGTGAATTTGTTGGTTTTATGATATGTTGGTGGTGTTCTTGTAGTTGTCAAGACGTTGAAGATGGACTGTAGCCCAGAACTCGAGCTTTTCAATAGCACTTGAATGTCGTCAAGTTCAGAACTTGGAACCCATCCTTCAGCTCTCAAAGACTTTCTATTGTCATCAGCTTTGAATAAATTTAGAGTTTCATATACGGATTTTTCTTTTGCAATGATTTGAGACCACAGTGCTAATTCTCTACCAACAAGAGTCAATTCGGCTTCAAGTGTCACTCTAGTAGATTCTAACACTGTATTCAAATCGCTGAGACTGTTGTTAGTCTCAACAAACAATGCTCTTCTCTTGTCTTCGATTTCTTCGACATCGTAAATATCAGCTTCCAAAGATTCAGCAATCTTACGGATCCTTTGAAGAACTTCAGGTCCGTGAGAGAAAACAATAAATACGTCTTTATCAACGGACTTCTTTGTCTTTGGATCATAAATCGATTCCTCAATTTCAACAGAGTCCAAAAACAAGTTACCTCTTAAAACTCTCCATAGGATCTTTTCCAAAATATTGATCTTACTTCTTGGAATCACCCCAGCAACAAAGTTTGGATTCGGTTGGTCAGGCAGACGACTGTTCTCGATATCGTTATCATCATGCACATCTATCAGATCTTTACTTTTGGCCTTTGCGAAAAAATCATCAGCACCTCTCAAGACATATCTCAATTGGACTAGGTCTTGTTTTCTTGTTTCCAAAGTATCTGCAGAGTCAACTAATTGGATGATTCTCTGTTCCAGTATTTGCGCCTCTGTGATTTTTTCCTCGATTGCGTTGGTTGAAGGAGCTGGGATAGGACTGACTTCATCATCATCATCATCCTCGTCATCGATATAAGGTGCAGGTGTGATTTCCAAACCGCGGTTTTCCAGTTCTGTCTTGAAGTATCTATATTGTCTTTGAACATTGTCGAGCCTTCTGATTTCCTTGACATAGCTTCTCTGGAAAGTATTAACCTTTGAGTTCAAGTCTCTAAATTGAACAGTGCCAGATTGACCTAGCGCATAAACAACATCCCGACTGATTTCCGAAGGAATATACAACTGGACCAAGGACATATCCGCAGAGCCTTCATAATTGTTAATAATCCATGTCATTGGTGAGTTATAAGATAAGGAAAATAGTAAACATTCCTTCTCACTGAAATAGCGACTACGAAGCGTCTGAAAATAGAACAATTCAGCAGCAGCCTCTCTCTCAAATCAAAGATACTCACGGAAAATAGCCTCTTCAGTCATCTTCTCCTCTAAAAATGGTTTTGTTGCGATTGGAACTTGAGCAAAATGTTGCCTGGTTTCGTTTTTGAAGGCAGCACTAAAATTGCCTCGATAAAAAGAAGAGTGTTACCCTGAAGATTCAGTTACATTTCAATATCACGTGAAAATCACGTGTGTTTATTTTGGTATTAATGCAGAGAAATCCAATAGATTGCCTTTGAAGGTCTTTAAGCACTGTCGATACATTAGCTCGGGCCCCTATCAATAGAAATGACCTATACAAGACCTGTGAGACGTATTCTAACGGAAGAAGACCTTGAGAAGTGGAAAGAAGGCACTACATACAACGATATTGTTACTTTCGTGAGCCAATTAGCAGATTCTGTCAAGGGCAAAACAAATGATGCTGATTGTACGGTTAATCAAATAACGACATCTCTACTAGAGATCTTAGACAAGGTTCTTGAGATTATTAACTCTCATCCAGTGAAACAGAAAACGGTTTCCAGATTTGGTAAAGCTGAGTTCAGAGATGTTTATGATGAAATCAGCGATAGATCAAATGAAATACTTCGAGATGTAAAGCAACTGAATAATCTTGAGCAAGATCCTAGAATTGAACTAGTGGTATATTTCAATGAGTCATGGGGTAACAGAACAAGAATTGATTATGGGTCTGGTCATGAACTCAACTTTTTAGCCTTCTTACTGTCACTGCATAAATTGGACATAATAAAGCCTGAAGATTTCACAGCTATAATTCTCAAGGTATTCAACAAATATATTCATATTATGAGAATATTACAAAAGGAATATTGGCTCGAACCAGCAGGATCGCATGGTGTGTGGGGTCTTGATGATTATCATTTCTTACCCTTCCTATTCGGGGCTGCACAGCTTGAAACGCATCCTAATCTTCGCCCGAAATCTATTCATAATCCTGATCTTGTTGACATGTTTCATACCAAATATATGTACTTCGAATGCATAAATTTCATTAATTCAATCAAGAATACATCTTTAAGATGGCATTCACCAATGTTGGATGATATTAGTGGAGTCAAAACGTGGTCAAAAGTTTCAGAGGGTATGCAAAAGATGTATAAAGCTGAAGTTCTGGGGAAGCTACCCATCATCCAACACTTTTTTTTTGGTAATATATTGAAAGCTCCTGAAAATTGCTCTCCTCCTAGATCTACAGATGGCAATGAGGACTATGATCACTCCCATCAACATGTTGATCCTGATTCAGATGATGGGTTGCCGGTGCATGTACATACTTGGGGGGATTGTTGTGGTATTAAGGTACCAAGTGCCATTGCTGCCAGTCAGTTTAACCAAAGATCACGTCCACTTCCATTCGACTGAGCCTACATGCTTACTAGAACCTGGGTATAGTAAAGTTTCGTAACATCATTAAAAGTTAATTAAAGAAATATTTACCAACCAAAACGTAGTTGGGCTGCTGTAAATACAGGAGGCTTCCAAAGAATCAATTCAGGCGAAATTTTGTGTCTCTTTTTTTTCTCAGACTTCTCATATTGTTCCACTATTTGATCACTTAAATATATCACATGTTGACCTTTATAATATTTCAAGATCGATAATGTTTGAGATGTATGTAAAATGTCCGTTGTCGTCATAGAAGTTCTCTGGGAAATTTCGTCAATTGTGACGTAATCACCATCGTTTTCCACGAGCAGTTTCACAATTGTTTCTGCCCAAAACGTTCTATATGATAACAAACCCAAATCTGATAATGGTTTTTCAGGTGATCCAACTTTGCCTTCGATCTTACTTAGTTCATAGGAAAATTCAATCAATAGTCTACCATAACCCATTCTCTGATATTGTGGTAGAGTCAAAATACAGGCAAGATTATAACCTTCAGCAGACTCCTTTTCCTTTGAAAAGTAACCAACCAAATGATGACCCTGTTCATCCCTTCTTGTCATACAATAAAACAAGAATGGATCAACATCATAGTACAACGTTTTATGATCCAAAAATAGTTTGGTGAACAAACAAATGTTACGACACCAGGTTCTCTGTTTTCTTCCATCAATTTCGAAGAAGGATACATAGTCATCTCTATAGATTTCATTCCCAGGAGGATGTCTCAATGTGGATTTCTTTCTGAACCTTTCAAATTGCTTCTTTGATCCAAAATACTGTAATGAAAAGTCATCGATATATATCACATCTTCTTCTGTCAGCTCAACTGGATAAGGTGAAAAATACCAAGGTTCAATCTCATGATTACCCATTATTATCTTACTCAAATTACGCACTCTAGCGACTTCACCTGAATTCTGAGTCATGGAACCACCTGTTCTCAATTTTTCAATCTCATCTTCTCTTGATATTTCTTCAGTTTGCAAACCTTGCACATTCAAATTATCCAAATCCATCAAGTCCTCGTTATTACCGGTCCCAGCTGCAGTTGCAGGAACTGGTGTTGCTGATGTAGCTGATTTATTATCTTTTTTCTTCTTCTTTTTGTCATTAGTCTTCTTTGAGGGTTGTTTGTCTTTCTTAGGGGCCTCTGGCTTTGGAAAAGTGACTGCTCTAGAGAAATCTATTCTGTTGAGCTCTATCCATTCATCCAAACGTTTGTTGAATTCCACATAGTGAACATAAAATACTTTTCTTCCCTTCTTCATATGTACTGACAAGATTTCAGCCTCCCTGTACTCCCCATCCTTCTCAACAAAACATTTGCAGCCTAGAATCAGCTCATCAGCAGTCACTAGCTTCACCTCTCCTTTCGTGACCGTTCCAGCAGCAGCGTTGTCTTTCGCCACAGGCTCATTTGTCATTTTTGTGCTATCTTCTAATTATTCGCTGATGTTTTTGATACTTGTTGTAGCAGTTAAATTAAATATTTTGCTTAATAAAATCCAAAAATGATTACATAATAAGTTGCACTGCACTTGCGATTTTTGCTGTATTACTTATTTATCAATAGTTAGAACTTATATAGGGAACAATCTTTAGCTTCAGGGTTGGTAACGTTTGATGGTTTTTTTGCTAATGAGTGTTGTTGGCTCAAATTAGCTTGATAAATTGATTAATGCTTTGGACTTCAAACCTGATCTAGCCTATTTTGAGCAATGACTGGTCAAGTTCTACAAGAAGTTCATATGAAAGAGGTTTGCCGGTTGACGGATGGAATGACTTCGATGATTTGAAGTCATTGTTCAGAATCAAATATTGATGTGAGATTAATTTCTATTACTATTGCCATTGATATTTTCACGAATTAATTATGATGAGATTAAATATTATACATACACTGGTGTATACTTGCTACGAACGTTTATTTTAGGGGTTTCAACAGTTTATTTTACTAGTATAATCCTACCAATTACTCATTTTTCTGTTGATATATTTGAATGAACAAGAACTCAATGAACTATTATCGCTTCAAGAGTAATATCAATATCAATATCTCTGTTTATACTGTTCTGAGTCGAAAGGTATTCCTGGATGTGTCTCTGGCGTCGCTTCTGGGTCCTCTCTCCAGATTTTGATACTTTTATCGGCTTCTCCTGTGACCAGACGCATCCCAGTCTTGTCAAATGTGCTAGAGTATATACCGTTCTCAGAGTCTAATGAGCCAGGCAATTTTGTAGTGGTTAGTTCTTGGAACTTGTGGCCTGACTTCCAGTCAAAGAACGCCATTGTTCCGTTGTCACCTCCACTGAATAGTACGTTGTCTTGGTTAACCGATAAGGTATTCACTATGGCTTCATGAGGTGGAACAAAGTTGTGCATAAATGCACCCTCTGGGAATTTCCACTGTTTTATATTGTCTGGAGAAGCAGTAGCAAAAGTATATTCCGTCGGATGCAATGTCAAAGCTCTTATAGATTTCTTGTGATGCGTGAGTACTGTCTGTGTTTTACCAGCTGCTAAATCCCACAATCTGATTGTTTTATCATTGGATGTACTGATGATTTGTGGATCTGTTGCCTGACATTTGATCTTAGTTATGGGTTGCTTGTGACCGGACAATGTGAATATACCCGTACTGGTTCTTATATCCCAAACTCTCACTGTTGAGTCTCTACCACCAGAAACAAGAACGTCCAAAGTTGGATGAACATCGAGAGAATAAACTGCTGATAAATGTCCGTAGTAATCTCTAACTACTTTATTTTTCTCCAGATCCCAGCACTTCACAGATTTGTCTTCACCACACGAAAACATATACGGATGTCGCTCTGAGATTGCGATATCTCTCACAGCCATTACATGCCCCGTTAGAGTCAATTTTAACTGTCCTGATGCGAGATCCCACACTTTGATCGTGTTGTCACTAGAACCTGAAGCAAACCACTTGTTTTCAGGGTCAACTGCAAGAGTTCGCACCCATCCTTGGTGTCCAGCTATCACTCTCATGAGCTTCCAAGGCGCATGCCATTCTGGTTTCTCTGGTACATAGTATTGGGTGTTTTGTTGTAAATGGATCAGACTTCTTGAAGCATTCTGATCATGATTTGGAGTGGATTGCGTCAATTGTTGTTGGGACTGGGAGCTTGTTGTTGGACGAGGTCGTACTACCAGTTGATCTTCGGTGTCTTGTACAGTCTCTGATTCTTCGTTAGGAAGCTGTTTTTGATGTGTTTTGGCATTTATCTTCTTTTGCAGATATAAAGGCAAGTCTTGTGAAAACTCTTTAGCAATTTTGGATGATATATATTCATAGGGTCTGGTGATATTGTTAATTTTCCTGATAAAAGAAGAATACAATAATGGTACGTACTTTTCACCAACCTGAAATAATGGTGTCTCTGTATTCTCATATAATACTTCTGTTCTATTTTTAATAAGATTCACAGAATTCTGGAAAGAAAGTTAGCAAAACATTCAGCTAAAACTGCAAAATAAACATTAAAAAAGACATACCTGTGCATCCGAAATAAAAATCATTTCAACTCTTCAAACAAACTTAAACAAATTTGAAACGAGTTTCGTTTCGTTTCAAATGGTGCTTTTGCTAAACTATTTTTCACTACACATATTCTACTTCGCGAAAATATACCAAAAAAAAAAAAACTTCTAAAGCTCATCGTATCTCTTTTTAATTTAATACTCGAAGAAGAAACTAGAAAATGGCTAGCAAACGAGAGGGTCCAGAAGATGTTCTAGAACATGATTCCAAGCGTGTTAAGCTAGATGAAACAAAACCAAAAGCTAAAGGTATTCAGGAAATCGACGTTGGTATCACTGGTTATCTCTCTGATGGTTTGGTAGGGTTTACAGGTGCATTGAAACAAAGATACACTGATTTCCTTGTCAATGAGATCGATCTAGATGACAATGTTATTCATCTAATAGATGAGGGTTTGAATATGAAACGTGCCAAAAAGCAGCAGCCAAAAGAGCCTAAATTGGATGATAAGCCTGTAGAAAAACAAGAGTTTGTGCTCGATACTATCCATCGTGTGAACCTCTTGGGGCTATTTGGCGAAGAAGAACTAGAAAAGATTGAAAACTCTTACAGAACAAACAGACCGTTCGAGTCAGATAAAGTGTTTGAGGATAAAAGTGAACGAACAAGGGTGCATCAATTGGTAAGAGAAGCCTTCAAAGGCAAGTTTGAGACCAAAGCTACTGATAGTAGTACTATCAATTTTACCATAGCTACCAGATCGACTAGAAAGAACAGACAAGTCGAAGCTCAGCAAAACACTGACGAAAATGGTGTTGAGAACTGGGGACTTGGACCATTAAAACCATTTTTGCATTTTACACTATACAAAGAAAACAAAGATACAATGGAAGCTGCCAGTATACTGTCAAGATTCTTGCGTCTGCAACCCAAACAGATTCGTTATGCCGGTACTAAAGACCGTCGTGGTGTCACTGTACAGAGAATGTGTATTTCTAAAGTGAAAGCTGAACGTGTCAGTTCTCTGAATAGAACTTTAAGAGGATTGAAACTTGGAGGATTTAGTTATGAGGATAAAAGTTTGAAACTTGGGGATCTGAAAGGGAACGAGTTTTTGATCACTTTGAGAGATGTCAGAAGTTTGGATGACTCAAAACCAATTGAAGATGTTATAACTGATGCTATGACTGTATTGAAAAATAGAGGGTTCATCAATTATTACGGTATGCAAAGGTTTGGAACTTTTTCTATCTCAACACATGCTGTAGGTAAAGAGATCTTATTGGGAAACTGGAAGAACGTTGTTGACTTGCTTTTATCTGAACAAGAGCTGGTTCTACCTGACTCCATTGAAGCTAGAAGAATCTGGGCTGAAACTAGAGATGCTGCTAGATCTGTGAATGCAATGCCACGAAAATGTATTGCGGAAACCACTGTTTTAAAACATTTGAGCTTAGTCAACAAAACCGAAGAAGACGAGTATTCAGAAGATGATTATCTGAATGCTATTAATAAGATCCCAAGAAATTTGAGAATTATGTATGGCCATGCCTACCAAAGTTATATTTGGAATGTTGCGGCTAGTCAGCGTATCAAGTTGTTTGGGACTAATGTTGTTGCTGGTGATTTAGTTTTGGAGAAGAATGATCAAGTTTCAAATGATCAAAATGATGAAGGAGAAGAGTTTGAAGAAGATATTAGAATCGATAAGTTTCAGAGAGCTAGAGCTGTTACCAAAAAAGAAGCAGATGAGGGTAAATTCTCAATCTATGACATTGTCCTTCCAACCCCAGGATTCGATATCAAGTACCCAGAAAACGAAGAACTGTTCAATGTTTATAAGACCAGTATGGCAAATGATGGATTGGATCCTTTGAATATGACTAGAAAAGTTAAGGAATTCTCCTTTGCAGGTGCTTACCGTCATATTGTATCTAAACCAAACCACTTGGAGTATTTCATTAGACGTTATGAAGATCCAATCGAACAATTACTCAACACTGATTTGGATGTTCTCCGTTTGAAACAAAAAGGCGAACAGGACATTGAACGTGTGTTACCTGAAAAAGGTGGTCCTCGTGTAGGTTTGGTACTGAAATTACAATTAGATGTTTCTGCTTATGCTACTATGGCTCTTAGAGAAGCTATGAAGATTGACACCAGCCGTCATGGTGATTTCTGTGATGTTAGAATTACAAGTGATGATAAGCCAGCAGCTTGGTAGATTATTGTCTATAAATAACATGTTATTATCATCAATTAAAAAACGTAAAAAAGACATATAACTAAAAAACAATATGCAGTGATAAATAGCAATATTTCATGACCACCATAAGCAGAACTTTGATTCAATATATACATACAAGCTGCTGTCTGGGCTTCTTTCATTTCTTCTTCTTGTGCACTAGACTCATCCCTGACGGTTTAACTCTTCCTCTTCTTAGTTTTAATTTAGGTTGAGGTACCGAACCAAGGGAAGGAGACGCAGAATCCGAGCTGTATACCAGATCGCTTTTCACATTATCTTTATAACTTTTCTTTATCACATTTTGTGACAGAGGTGGTCTGAAAGGGTATAAATTTGAGTAGTCTTCGTAATTTAATTCATCCCATTCACCAAAATTTTCCAATCCACCAGCAGAGAGTGACCAACATGAAGCAACTGGTCTTTCGGCATACCATTTTCTGCTGGGGACAAGGTTCTTCTTTAGTTCTTTCATTGCTAATGGTCTGTAGCCGGCATAGAGGGAATCTATAGCAACAAATTCTGGATCAAGATAACTTGTATTTGGAACTTTTGGACATTTGTAGTCCTTTTTAGCAGAAGACGAAGGTTTTATGTTTTTTGTGTTTGAAGGAGAAGATGGTTGTTTCTGTTCAGCTTGATTCACTAAGTTATGATTACTTAGAGCATTATACTCGGTTTTGTTTTTAGCAACTTTAGCTGTGACATTTGTCTTTAGGAGATTCATATTTGGAGATTTGGAGCTAGATTGATATCTAACAATGACACTAAAAAAATTGTTTCTAGCGGCATCTCTCACGTTATTTCTGATTGGGTGAGAAAACATGCTTTGTGGTACAAAAAAAACCTGCAAGAATAAGCAGATGAAAAAGAACAGTTGGCGTTAAATCTGATCTATTTCAGGTTTATTTTTTCCCTTAATCTTTTGATTATTGAGTAAAATTTACGCCATCATAAAAACTGTGCGTGCTCGAACCGAGACATTTTTTTTCCTATTTCGTTACTCTAGTAACGGTAATGATTATACAGTTACTGTGGTTACTTTACATTTCTCTGACAACAAATAGCTTTGCATTCGTCCCTTTAATATATTACGACTTGGTTTTTTTTAGTAGTAACAATAGTAAAACTTGAGATGTATAATCCATGGGATATCCTCTACTAGTTTTTGTGCATGGACAGAAAATGTGAGGTGAATTAATGAGTTTGCTCGAGTTATAACATCTCTTATATTCAGTCGTGTATATAAGAAGCCCTCCATTCCCTCTGAATCATTCAATCCTCTTTCACAAAAGTATTGTTACCAAAATGCAATTAAACTCTTTAGTTATTCAAGTCTTAATCACCAGTGCAGTTGGTGCTTTACTAATTGACGAATCATCTGATAGATTTGGTGTCTCAGCTGGAAATATCACTATTGACCCAATTGATCCAGATTTACTTGAAATTGACCAAGCCGAATGTGCTTCATTATTGGAAGAAGGTCCTTATGAAATCATGGACTTTGAGACCTCGTTAGATTGCTTTGAAGGAGGTTTTTACAACGATACTGAGAAGTTCATCAAAAACTTCTCAAATCAACTAGCTGATTACAGAGCCAATCATGATGAACATGATGAAATTACCGAAGAAGAGCTGACTTTTTTCGAGGAATATATCAAATTCTTATCTGACAACGTATTATGAATTGTTGTAACAGAATATGAATAGCTACAATAAAGCTTCAAATTTTAATTTCATTCATTCGTAAATAAGTAGAATCATCATATGGTAGACATATATCTCGCATGACCCAGGTTTGCTGTGGCAGGAACAGAAGCACTTGATCTCAACTTTGCAGAATCACTAAATGCTCTTTTGACACCGATGTCTCTATATCTTGCAATAAACTGTTGTTGATATCTCAGGATATCTTCAGGTACCGCAACTGGACCTTCTGTATAAACAGAAGGATCATATGAGCTTAGATCTGAAGAAGGCATGAAGGAGCTTTCAGTAGCACTGGCGCTATAACTTGATGTAGAGAGACTGCTCATAGAATGCACCTCTGATCCTGAGTCACTCAATGTTTCTGAGTCACTAACCAAACCGAACACTTCTTCAGCAAATTCCTGAGCTTCTTCTGGCTCTTTTATCAGTGATAATTTATGTATCTCCAGTTTAGACTCAATTCTACCAGTTATAACTTTACGTAGATAGCCAGACCAATATCTATGTAGCATCTCTTGCAGTTCCCTTTCATCATCTTCTTCCCTGTAAATTTCAGTATCATCACTTAACACTTCCGTATAATCATCTTGCTCCTCCTCCTCTTCTTCATCGATAATTGTTCTTGGTCTCAATGGATAATCTTCATGATTCGAAGGAAAGTTGCTTTCGGTCGGAGAATCTAGCCCTGCAATAGAAACCACTTCTAACCTATTTGGAGGAGCATAGGAGCTGAACAACGATATTCTTTTCTGTTCATCTCTGGCTTCAATGGCTTTTTGCATTGTTGGATTTGATGCAACTCTATGCTCTGGGACTGGTGGAGCTGGCATTTTGTTTACGGACAATGTTGGTGGAGTATCTATCAATCTATAACGTGCACTAGGTGGTGCATCGACAGAAATGATTTTTGGATCCCTCACAGTGTACCATTCATTGATCTCTCGTCTGAGCTCAGAGATACTCTGTGCTCTTTCTCTTTCTAAAGGCATTGAGATCTTATTTTTATTCAATCTTTTAGTTTTAAATCTCTTGAAACTGAAGACTTTCTTTTGTGTTATGAATCTCCAGTTCTTCTTCAGCTTTGATTTCAAATTTATACCCAACCCTTTCAGTCTTGATAACCAACCAATGTTGGATTTGATAGCTTTTGATCTTTTCAACGATGTTTCACGATATAGCGACTCATCTTCATTTCTCAGTATAGTAGACTTTCTTTTCACTGAGCCTTTTCTTTTAATAGTTGTGGGGTTTTTTCTGATTGAAGGGTACCGTCTAATTGTAGAATTAGTATCATTGCGTTGATGGAGTGTGTACGCAGATTGTTCATCTTCTTTAATAGTGGATATCTGTGAGTGAGATCCAGACGTGATCTGGTATGAAATATTGTCTTGGGTAGGAACTGAAACTGAAGAGTCAGACTGGTCAGAGTTATACACTGATTGTTCAGTGGTGTGATGCTTGAAATAACTGGACGTCTCTGAACGAAGCAGATTTGAAGTGGTGCCAAACTCAGAAGATGTGAGTCCAAATGCTGGTGATCTTGCAAAAAAGCTCTTTTCTGATACTGATGGAATACTTCTGCTTTGCTGTGTGGATGTTTTGTAAAGGTTTGGATCCATTGTTTTTGGGCTTGAGGTCTTTGGGCTTGCGGTCTTTTCGTAGACATAATATGGTTTGACATCAGGACCAGTCAGCTTTCCTGGTGGTTCTAGCGACAAGTCCTCTGTGCTAGGGAACTTGAAAGTTAGCTGTTCACCTTCATATGTGGTTGATCTTTGGTGTTGAGAAGATGCTGTGGAGTAGCTTGACATGTTGTTGGAACCGTTGGTTTAGTTCGTTGTTGAAAAGTTTCACAAGTCAGCAATTTGCTTTTATATAAATGTGAAGAGAACCAAGCAAAGTATGGCATGCTCAAGTTAAATTAAATTACACAGCACAGCATCTTAAAAGAGGATTCTAACTTGATCCAGCGTGCGTGGCTAGCTCATATCGGAATAAGTAATAATGGCTGGCTCGTAAATTGCGCATTGCATCTCCTTTCGCTACAATCACGTGATGAAAAATATTGAGTGATATCGATTATGTAATGTTTATGTAATAATTGTTACTGGCACGGTAGTATTGGCAGAAAGCATAGTGTACTAATTTTTATGCTTTCGTCTATGAATTACTGATATTTGATATCAAAGCATTTCTTTGGTTGTTTGAAGAAGTGTTTCGGGGCGATGTCACTTTTTGTCGCGGAGGACTTTGAAGATCTGATAGATGAAGACGTGTTCCTTTACAGCTACGAGACTTTGCCGCAAAATGTTAAGAAATACTGGAGACAGCGTTATGATCTATTTTATCGGTTTGATGAAGGTGTTTATATGACACACGAGTTATGGTTTTCTGTCACCCCGGAGAAGATTGCTATTTTCTTGGCTAAGTTTGTGCATGCATGTGTTCCTCAATTGAGGACTGTAGCAGATGTCTTTTGTGGAGGTGGGGGTAATACAATTCAATTCGCTAGATATTTTGAGAAAGCTATAGGCATAGACATTAATGAGGAGAATCTTTACTGCACTGCGAAGAATTGTGAGATTTACGGTGTTGCTGATAGAGTCAAATTGATCCACGGTGACTGGAATGAAATCGTGAAATCTGATTATATATACCAACTGAGAGATGAAGTTGATATGATATTTGCCTCACCACCATGGGGTGGGCCAGGATATAAAAAAGATGATGTCTTTGACTTAAATTACTTACAACCCTTACCTTTGAGAAAGTTACTTCTCTCATTCTTTAGCATAACGAAACGAGTGGGCCTTTTCCTCCCCAGAAACTCAGATGTTGGTCAGTTGGCACAGGTAACAAGAGAATTATTGGGCCAGTCTGCCCAGTGTAGGATTGTTTATACTTCAAGTCAGGGCTACCTGAAGGGAATCTTTGTATTTTGGGGTGAAGAGTTCATGCCATATGAGCAAAACGAAGAGGTAATATCACAAGAAGAGACCTTTTGTGATGAGAATTTTTATGATGAACCGGCACAAAATGGCCAGCAAACATTTGACCAAGCAACTTGGAACTATGATGAGAATTATTTTATACAACAGTACGGTACCCAATACTATGAATATCAACAGAACTACGCTAATAACAACTATGATGAGTATCAACTGCAATACTCAGAAAAAAATGCTGCTGACGCTAATGAGTTGTCTAATGACGACGATGTATTTTATGATGCACTGTCAGATCCCTCACAGGGAGATGGTGAAGATTGAAGACTACTAAGATTGCATAACTAATTAACAAACTTTTGTGGCATTCAAAAAAAATCTATATCTTATTGTTGTAATATGCTTTGTCCCCGTTTAAGGGTCTTAACGTATCTATCCTTCCGGATTCTCTTCTGTTATCGTTCATATTGATTGTAGTTATCAAACTGTCTCTTACACGTCTGGCAGATTGTAGGGCTTTGATAATTTTTTCCTTATTTTTCAGCTCAGTTTTGAGTTCCATAATTTCATCCTCTTGCTCTCTCATTATAATATCTACATCAGATTGACTAGAAACGGCTTTGGATGGGGAAAAATCATCTTGCACCCTTGACCGCTTGCCTGCAGAAGTCTTCGAGACTTCTTGTTTCAACTGAAATTCAAGATGCCCGATATAAGATTTATATTCATCAACTTCAGCAAACGTCTTTTTGAATAGTTCTTCAATCTTAAGTATTAATTCTGGGCCAGCCTCTGAGTTATTCTGTACTATATCGTTAATGATATCATTTTTGAGAATTATCTTTTCCGCATGTTTATCATCAACAAGTCTCTTATAGTGCTCTAACTGCTCAATCATTATTCTATTTTCTGCTGACAGTTGGGATATTTGTTCTTGAGATTGTTCAGATGACTTGGACAAATCAAGATTATGCGTGTTTAAGCTCAAAGAAGGTGGAGCCTGTTTGTATTTCGAAATCTCAGCTTGCTGTTTCTCAACCTGTTGCTTTAATTTTTCAATGATTCTATCTTTCTCATTTGTCATGTCACTTTCATTCTTCTTCACAGTCAGATTTATATTCTTAGCTCTAGCAGCAAATCGAACAGTATTGACAGTTTCGGCCAGAGCAATATTGCTGGTGTGGATTGTGCATAATATTGAAACAACGGATTCCCCAGAAAGAGCAGGTTGAAGCAATCTTGTCAACTTAGAATCTCTATAATTTATATGACCAGCGCTTTGAGTATTTGAAGAAAGTTTGACGATGACGCTACCAAGAGCCAATAAAGATTTGTTAATAAACGAACCTTCTTTTCTTCTCTCTTGTTGGGCGGTAGCTTTTTCTGATCCTGCCAAATCACATAGTGATAAGGTACTATACGTTTCAATACCAGTTACCATATTGGAGGCTGTTACCCTTATCATCACAATAGCATGTGAACGAGAACTTCTTGTATTAAAATCAGTCTCACCAGTTCTTCGATTAACATCACCCCTCTGTATTATCGATAACACATCTTGTTCACTCTTTACAGTCTCTTCAGTCAGACCTATCACTTTGACACCATAATTGGGTACATCTCTAATTTTAAGTTCAGGAGGTTGTATAGTATTTTGTCCAATTGGCTGGACAGCTTTCAATTGTGCAGGATTCAACAAATCATGGATTCTCTCGTTATATATTTCCAAGTAAGACACCTTCAAATCATAGGAGTAGATAGTCTTATCGGATGCATCAATCTTGCTGAAAATTTCACGAACAGATAAGGGTATCACACCAGGTTCAGTATTATCACCAGACATTGAATATGTCTTTCCTGAGCCAGTCATACCGTAGGCAAAGACAGTTGCATTAAATCCATCCATCAATGATTCGATTAAATTCTTGACAACCTTATTATACACCTCAGTATTAGAAGCAGCTGGATCAAAAACATGGTCAAATTTGAACTCCCCTATGTCACCATGCTGTATGGTATCTTCCGATAATAGCCAAGGATCTTTCAGAAAGGTCTCTGATGGTTTGGCTCTGATAGCTACCGAAATCGAGCCGGTGTAAATTTGGGCAGGTGAATTAAAGGCTGGTGTTGTGGGTCTTGATGAGTGAGATGTGTATGACATAGAGCTTGATGGTCTGGACATACGCTCTTTCACTGGACTGAATGCTCGATCTTGGGCATAGCGAGGGGCTTGCAATCTTGACAGTGAGGATGGGGTCTGAGCTCTCGTTGACAGAGAAGAAGAAGATCTCATCGACGGAGTCGAAGGAAGATTTGAGTTTGTAGGCCTTCTCGGGGTTTGGCCACGCTGGTACATCTTCACTTTAATCAGAAGTTATGGAATTGAGTTGCAATGTTCTGTTTACACAAGAATAGAATTTGTATACATTTTTTTGTTTGTTTATTTTTTTGGTATTTTTTTGTGCTTAAAGGGACTAAATGTTTGATTTCGGGGGTATGTAATGTGACCATCAAGAACGAACAATAACTTGTTTCTCACTTTCATTAAGCTACACGTAGCTAGCCTGTAGGATGATGAGATTTACTATCTTAAATCAATATTTAGAAATGCCATTCCTAGCAAACCATTATTTTTGTAGCCCGATTTTTTGGGATGAAGACTAAAAGTTCCTCTTAACTGTTGTTGTCATAGCAACAGAATTAACAACAATTCATTATACGTACTATTACTTACCACAATACCATTGCTATAAATCCCACATGGCTTGGACACGTGCAATCCAGACAACAGAAATAGACCAGCTAAAACTGCAACAAACCGGTAGAAAAAGTTGCGATATCATAATAATTCCTATATTTGACTGGTTATCTCCTAGATCTCGGAGATAATACTTACAATTATATAAGATCATCGAAATAAAGCAATGGCTAGCTGTGGTAATTCTTAAACAAATTGGCATGAGCTAGCTAAATTATAATAAGGACTCACCTAGCCCTATTAATTCAAGTGAGAATAATATATGTGTTATAGTAGCTGATTTTGTTTAGCTGTAGAGCTTTCCCGTACAGTGTTACACCTTTAACCTGTAGATCACAGCCGAATATTTTTTTACTTGCGTGTACAGGTACCCGGTACACCTTAAGGTACACCACATAGATTGTTGTACCGGATCTCGAAATTAATATAATTCAATAACTACACTAGATAATCTTCTAGTGTTACCAATAACACAAGCTTAGGCTCTATTGTTAAATCGCGAAAATTACTCCATTCATACAGAATTATCTTTTACCTCAAATAAGTGACAATTCTCTATGTGTTTTTATTGTATTAAACATCTATTCGTATTATAATTGATCTCTGGTATCTAATGGTACTTTTAAATCTCAAAATATATAGAAAAAATTTGAAGAATTTTATGATTCTAAAATGCTGGATTAAGTTGAAATAGATATATTAAAAGATCAAATGTGACCTAATTAGTTTAATTTTTCAATGGAATCCCAACTCACTTAGTTTTGGTTGTTTGAAGAGATAGTATGGCTCATTATATATTTCAGCAATCAACTGATACATCTGAGAAGAATTAGATGGATTGAAATCTCACCCGATGAGATATTCGGAAATCTTTAATAAGTACATAATCCCATAGACGACGTAGAACTGCTCCGATAATTCAGCAAAAAAATGATTGAAGAAATCCTTAAAGTAGAAATTTCGAGAAACTCTGACTCTTGACTCTTGATTATTAAGTATGAGGTCTTCAATAATTCATTGATGACCTTGTTAAACTTTTGTTCCACAAACTGTTGTGTTATTTTGCTCCATAACCAGATGTCATTTTTCTACGGGTCACTAAACGTGTTAAAGGCCATTATCGCCGAGGCATTAAGGAAAGTCCGAAAAGATAAATAAAGTGGGATCTTACTACGGTTGACATGATGCAAAAATTTAGCTGGAATCACAGGTAGCAGTTCTTCAATAAATAGAAAGCTATACAGTTTCAATAGACTCCTCAGTGATAAGCTCAACAGTACTTGACTTCTGATCTTTGAAAACAAACTCTGCAACCTCTTCTAAACTATAGCCAAATGTCTCAACAAAGACAAAATAAACTGTAGTAGTCTCAACAGCCAAGATACAACAGTAGAATATGTAATACTTCCACTGAATGCTTGCCATAGCAATTGGGTTGACAAAAGCATTGAAGACACTTCCAAGGACACAGACTAGTTGTAAAACAGTGAAACCTTTGGATCTAAGATGATAAGGTAAAATCTCAGAAGCATAAGCAGCTGGAAGTACATTGAGGGCAAAGTTATAACCAGCAAAGAAAATAAAAATCATACCAAGAACACCACTACCTAACGAGGCATGCTCAAAATTGGTCTTCTGATTGATGGCTGATAGAACAGTCCAAATGATGTACGCAGTTAACATTCCACCAGTAGAACCCAAGAACATGAATCTTCTTTTCAGACGACCAGTGAGGTAAGCACTAACCCCACTGAAGACATAATTATAGAAGTTCAGTAAGATATTGATCTGCAATTGCTTTTTTTTCTCAGTGATACCGATAGAATTCAAGACCAGTGCTAAATAATAGGAGACCAATGCATTACCCGAGAAGTTCATCATGAATCCAATAAAGGCACAAATGAACAATCTATGGAAGTTGGCCTTCGTTTTGAAGAATGTGGAAAAAGAATTTTTTTTACTGATCCTCTCATATTCCAAAGCGATTTCGATCTCCTTAATTTCAAATTCAACCAACCTACTGCCCTTTTCAGCATCCCCATCGGCATGATATTTAATGAATAATGCTCTAGCTTCGTCAACTCTACCCTTAGAAATCAAGTATCTTGGGCTTTCTGGAGTCCAATAGTATAAAACTAAAGAAACCACACCAAAGAAACCTTGTAAATAAGATGGAATTCTCCATGCATTGTTATCGGTATCACTCAGGTGAATGAAGGTACCATACGTGGTTGTTGATGCAATTAAAGCACCAATATACCAAGTAGTACTATAACTTGCCGTAGCAATACCTCTATGTGTTGGATACGCAAGCTCAGCAATCAAGATAGGGGCCGCTACCCCTGCTAAATGTGATAAGCCTAGAATAAATCTAGCAATAAAGAAACTGGCATAATTCTTAGAAGCACCTTGAATAATAGCACCAACAATCAAGATGAATTGGCCTAAACCTAAAGCAAACTTTCTACCAAATTTGTCACAAATGATATCAGATATTCTGACAGTAATAACCACATTACCTAAAGACATACCAGCGGATAGAACACCCAATCTTGCTCCTTTAGGATTACCAAAATATGGACCCCATTGTTTTAAAGACTGCAGACCATTCAGTAATGAACCATCATAACCACTACCAAAAGAAGCAAAAGTAATAATGAGAAGCCAAAAATTCAAAGTACGAAGACCTTTAACTCTGTACCATGGTTTACCGAAATCTATCAGATATTGCTGGACGGTTTCTTCCTTTTGCTCCGTACTCGAATGCGATGCAACTTGGACTATTTCGTTATCTTTTTCTGACATTTCCACCTAAAAAACAATAACAGTGCTCTGGGGCACTTCAGACAAACAGAACAACTCACAGAGACTTCATTATCGCTTTTTATAATGCAGTTTCCTTGCGGTAGTATTTCCTTGATCAGTACTTGAGTGGCTTAAACCTAATACCTTGAGCGAGCTGGTTTGTGTCATCATATCATCATAACTAAGCTGAAGTGTCACCATAACTGTGGTAAAAGTCTTAGCAAACCACAGTCGGGATAATGTTCTCTGAAATTTCCACTACCGCTATTATGTTTGTACCTGGTAGACGAATTTGGCAAAGACCCATCAAATGTCAAGTATCAAGTAGTCGATAAATCGATAATAGCCTACCGTGGCGTCAAAACTGATAAGCTAGCGCTGTTACGCGACAAGAAACAATATGAGTGTACTCAAATTCATGATGTTGTGGTTCCAACCCCAGTTTTTGATTTCAGGGAACCTGAAAACAAAGAATTATTCAATGTTTGTAACCGGTAAGATTACCCATAGCAAATGATTGATTGACCCTTGCAGATGACATAAATTCAGGGGTCCCCATTTTCAGCTACCTGTTGTCATATTGTATCTAAACCGAACAACTTGGGGTATTTCATCAAACGTTATGAAGATTCAATTGAGCAATTTATCAACACGCATTCGGATGTTGAATCAAAAAACAAGCAAGCAAGACTTTCAATTAGTGGTTAACCGAGAAAGGTGGTTCTCATATAGCTTTTAATTTGTAATTCGATTACTAAATATGTTTAAAAATTGTTCAAATTGTCAAAAAAATAATGCTTACAAACTGTTGTCATAGCAACTAATAACTATAAACTTACAATAAAAATAACCATGAAATGTACGGTGTTTTAATTAGGGCCATTGAGAGGCTCCGTAAGCGCATTATGAATAGAAAAAGGAAACCACATGATGACAATAAACTCTTCATGAATTTAAAGTAAAAAAAAAGTATCCGAGCCACAATGTAACCCCAGATTTTCAGATGATAAGAAGTAGAATCAATCAATAACTCTTTAAACAGCTTTAGCTAACCCAACAGCATCGTTTTCCAAGTCATAAATGGAGTAATATTTACGCAAGAAAGAGTCACCCAAGATAGCCAATGGGCCAATTGGAGCTGGGAAGTCTAATGGAGTGAATGATGAGATACAAGAACCAGAAACTTCCAAGATATAGTCGTATGGACCAATTGTGAAGTTATATCCGTTCAAGTTGAAGGTTAAGTCTGGAAGACTATCTCTAGTATCACATTCAACAGAGTATTGACCGGACCAGCCCTTTTTAGCACCAATCTGAGCATTTAGAATCTCGGCCAAACCAGATGGCAAAGCAATCAAAGAGGTACCAGTGTCAATGGCGGCACCAGTATTTTCTAATTCGGCGTATTCATCACCTAAAGCAATACCATCAAATTTAACTTCCCAGTATGCTTTACGACGAACTGGTAACCAAGTGACATCACCTTGATATAATGTTTTATCGTGGCCACCGAAGGTAGCAACACCACCATCTTCACTCTTATCAGCATCACCTAAATAGAATGAGAATTGCTTCTTGTCTAGTAAGCCTTGGTCAATAGCTTTGTAAACAGGTGGGACAATTTTGTCAACAGAGATGGTGTCATAAGCCAAACCCAAGATACCATCGAATTTACCAAAGGCGAATGCTAAACCTGGTTCGCTGGTGGCTTCGGCAAAGTCTTGTTTAGGAATGATCAAGTCACCTAATTGTAAGGTATCTTGAGAAACATAACCTTCAAGAGAACCAGAACCGTATCTAATAGCAAACTCGGTACCATTTGCTTTGTAAGTAGAGGATGCATCATGATCATATTTGGAGTGCAAGTAACAAGCCAATGAAGAGCAGTCCGCACTTGGAACCCATAAGTTCGAGGAACCTGTGTCCAAAATGACTTTGAAGGTTTGTCCAGGGGTACCTAATTGGATTTCAGTGTAATATTGTGCGTTCAAGTAGTTGGTCAAAGGGGTATCATGACCACCTTGGACTTGACCGAGAGGTACTTGAGACTCCGGATGAGCTTTGTTGAACAAATTCATGTATTTGTGGCCCATGTTTTGCACATGTTCTTCGAAGGTTGTGTCTTTCAACTGGTCAGTTAGGGAGTGCTTGTGGATTTTAGCAGAATGCACTTTGGCATCCACAGAGTCGTAGAAAGCGACCAAGGCAATGGCCAAAGAGTTCAAAACAGATAATTTCATGGTGTATCAAAGGAAAGCAATAGTTCAATTGACAAATAAACGAACGATTCTATTCTTAATTATCAAGTGATGTTTTAATTAAAAGAAGGCGAGTCTATTTTTTATTGCGATAAAAAGATAAAGTGGCAAAGCGCAATTAAGAGTTTCCCCCGTGCGGCCCAAACCAAAGTGTCACCCAGCAAAATTATGTCACTTTAATTGTTTACGTCCGAAAACGGAAAGGTTACGAGCGGTTGATTTACAAAACGGTACATATTTTAGTTTAATGCCTTTCAGTTAAATACTTACTATATAAATACAAAGAGCTTTCGTGAGATTGATAACCTCACAAGAAGCAATATGAGAGATGTACTTAGCATCACGACTCCAGAGTAGATTACCAATTTATAATATGCATCCAGCACTTCGCTCGAACTGGCACCTTTTGGAATGAATGAACCCGCAATCAGACAGCCTAAAATGGGACCTGGAGTTGCAAATAATAAGAATAATCCAATTCTAGCATCAGATCCAACTATTCCAAAAAGCTGCCCAATACATGCTGGGAACAGTGAGAAGAAAGGCCCAATGGAAAAACCAAATATCAACACAAACGGTATATATAGGCCCATGATCTGGAATTTTATTGCAGGGATCCACATTGCGAGAATTGAAATACCTGATATAGCCAAAAATATTGTCAAAGCATTAAACCTTCCAATCCTATCTGCTAGCAAAGCTGGAATTATTCTTCCAGGAGTACCCATAATGTTATAAATGACTATTAACCATGCTGTAACCTTTGATGTTGGAGCAATAATAGTTGCAAAATAGTCAATATAGAATATGGCAGGATACGAGCCAAACATACCCACTAAGTTGCAAACAAGAATTACGGCATATCGCGTATTCTTAAAAACAGTGTACCAATTATGCATGAGGATTAAATAGGTTGTAGGAAGTTTCTTAACTTTTTCAATGTTGAATTTGGAGTTTGAAACAGTCTCTTCTTTATGGATGAATTTTGTGTCAAGATGCTGAGGAACGAATAGCACAGCCATTATACCCACCGGTATATATATGAATGCAATGGTTCTTACCGTCCATTTGAATCCATGCCTCTGTATCATTTGCTTGAATATAATAGGCCAAACTGCACCACCAAGCCCAACACCACACATTGAGGTCCCCAAAGCAGCGGCTCTTTTTCTTTTGAACCACTCAACGGGACTGAACATGATAGCAGGAAAAAGAAAACCACCACCGACAGAAAAGAACACGCCCTGGAACAGGTAACATTTCCATAGATCGTTTTCATTGGAAGCTGTAGATAATCCAAAGAACGCAATCACCTTGAGTGCACTACCTAAAGCCAGGATATTCCGTAGTCCAAAGGCATGTATGAGTGGAAGCGCAAAAGGAGTAACAAAATAAATGATAGAGGCCTGACATGCCCCAATGATACTCAGTTTCGATGAGTCAACGTTCGGAAACAGTTCAGTTTCATAATACGTTTGAAATACTCCATATGAGTTGATCATACCAAAAGACATGGTGCTGAGGAAAACACAGCCAAAAACAACAAGCCAACCACGACCACCATCAGGAAAGACAACATCATCTGCTTCTCCAGCTTTCACTCCTGAGTCATCACTCTGTTTTGGTTTTGTCTCTGAGAATTGTTCCTGGAAAGAACTAGACTTTTCCTCATCCTTGAGACTCATCTCAACGGCGATAGTGTAGGTGAGCAACAAGATGGATCTATTCAAGACGGAGATATTCAGATGATCTATTATATTTATATAAGCATCTTAATCCTGTTAATCTTGTACGGCTTTAATCATGTAACTGTATAACTGTGGTGTATACCGGCGTTTGAAATATTTGGAGGAATTTGTTTTTCTATCGAGGGATTTCCTGTCAATCTTGAAGTTTGAACTTGTTCAATTCCTGCAGTGAAAGGTGACTCATGACAAAAGTATTATTGTGAACATTTCAATAATATTTGATATACATTTGATTGCTGTATCTCCTAGTTTTTATCGTTTTTATCAGTGCCCCTATTCGACCCTAATAAAAAGGAGTAATTGATGTACTACAAATCTTCATAAAATTTCAAGTGTTTATCAGTAAAAATACAATTTTATGTAACGAGTTTTTAGGAGTGGGTGTAAGAACCACTCACCAATCATCATCGTCATCTTGTTCGTCCTCACTGGTTGAGCCAACTTTACTAGCAATACCTTTCAAGGCTTGTGCTAATCCACCAGCAAGATTCGATTCTTCTTGTTTTTTAGCCATTAGAGCTGCAGCTAGTCCTCCAGCCAAGCCATTGTTATTGTTGACAGCAGTTCCATTGGATGCACTCTCTTGTTGATATGTAGTAGTGACAGTTGTAGTTTGGACAGAAACAGCCACTGGTGAAGCATTAGCTGTAGTAGACGATGGTGGTTCACACTCAACGACATAAGCACCAGGAACCCAACCTTCTTTACTACCATCTAATGTCTTAGCAAGCCACCAACCATTACCTTCCTTCTTCAAAATGTAAACGATTTGATCTTTGGTAACTGGTAACTCAGAAGCACTGCCTGTACCAACGAAATCATAAGCAGCTTTGTAGGTTGGGAATTCTGGAGTAGAAGCAGCAGCAGGAGGAGGTGGCGGTGGTGGTGGAGGAATATTATTGGCAGCTTGAGTCTTTTGAGATTGCTGAGGTTGCTGAGGTTGCTGAGGTTGTTGATGCTGTACTGAGGCTACTGGTTTTCGAACCAGGTTCTGAATAGGCTGCTGTGTTTGGGGTCTATGCTGAGCAGGTGTAGGTGGTGCAGGTTTCTTCTTTTGTGGTCTTGGAGGTGGGACTTTCTTTTGTGCTGGGTTATAGACAGCACTTGCGGCAGCGGCAGCAACAGGATTAGTATTTGCTATTGGTTCATTAGGTTCTTGTTGATAATGAGGCTGTGTGTAGGTCTGTTGTTGTGGCTGTGAGTAAGCCTGTTGCTGTACATGAGGAGCAGGTGGTGGAACCTTTCTAGTCGCTGAAGCAATTGGCTTGTTTCTTGGTGTGAAATCTAATGCAGCTGTTGGAAATGGCTTCTTTGGTTTCTTTTTGGACCTTGAAGCGGCAGGTCTTCCTTGACGTACTTGAATCGTACCAGATTTGTAGAAATCACTATGATCTGGAGCTGAAGCACTAATGACAGATTTAACTGTATGGTACTTTCCTGGTTTCTTTTGATACTTTATGGTAGTATCAATTTCAATTCTAACATTATTGTTTAAATGCTTCAAGTGTGTGATTAATTCAGTCTTAAAGTCCAAATTGATGAATGGATCTGGAATTTGTGAGTTTTTCAAAGAAAGAGCCACCCAATTGTCTTGGAGATTTGTTAAACCAACGTAATTGATATTGGCTATTGGGAAGGTAGTTTCAGCAGTGTATGAAGCTTTGTTGTTCACGACTTGATGTGCAACTATGTAGACTGTGGAACCAGTTACAAAAATGTGTCTTGGTAATCTTGCTGATGATCTACCAAATTTTGCATGGAGCAATTCACATGAGCTTGAGAATATAACAAATTCATTGATACCAGCTTGCTTCTTGATGAAGTTACCCTTTGATCTAACTTCGTTACTATTCAAATAATCACCCATGAACGATCTGTAACCTAACAATGACATAGCACGACGTTCTTTTCTTGAACCCAGTAATCTTGTACCATAATCACGTAGTTGTTCATACTTGTTACCGCCAGTTCTTTCTCTCCAAAATCTCTGGATTTTAACGGCAGAGTCAATCCTTTTCTTCATGTATCTTCTCCAAGCTCTTTGGATTCTAGCTGCCATGTTATGCCAATATCTATCTCTTAAAGTCTCCAAACCAAACAAGGTTTCAGGAGTTTTGATGAAGACCTTTGTCACGCCTAATTGATATTCTGTTATAGGAATAGCTGAATCTTTCAAAATTTGTGTAACAGCATCCTGAACACTACCATTCCAAGTATATTCACCGGCATATGAACATTGTGGTGACAATAGATAGAATCTTTCCACAAATTTGTCAAATGTTTGACGATAAGCGAAACCTGCTCTTCTGATTCTAACATTTTCTTTCAAACCCAAATATTTAACCTGATGTAATACTTGTTTATGATCATATTCTGAAGGCGACTTATTTTGGTTAGGTTTGATTGTTCTTATATATGATGGTTGGGCTTTAGAAAGCGTGTCAACCAACTCATTAGCAGATTTGATAATCTTATCACCTGCAGTTGGAGGTCTTCTTTTGGATTCCTGATTCACAGCTTCAGGGAACAAAATCTGAACAAACGAATTTGAAGAAGTTTTCAACAAATCTAACAAATCTTTCAACATTTGGTCTTTATTTTTGTCAGTCATAGTTTGAATATCGTATGTCACATCACCAGCATAATGTTTTATAACAAACTTTGATTGTCTTAATTCGAAATGTTTATTGGAAGTGACCAGATTCAGTCTTTGAGCAAATGATTGATCAGCAGCACTTGAATCAGCATGGGCAGTGGCACAAGCATCATTTAAAGCAGCAAAAACACCGGGTGGTCTTTTGCTTTCTATCAAATCACAGACAACCTTGTTGTTGAAATAGTCAATTGGAGTCCATTGAATTTGCTCTCTAACATATTCGTCCTGCTCAGATTTCAAAGTCAATTGGATAAAGATTTGTTGTAGTTTTTCATTAACATAATTGATACAAAGCTGTTCAAATGAGTTGTGTTCAAAAATCTCGAACCCATAAATATCTAAAATCCCTATGGATTTTGATGCACCCGACAGAGCTTGTAGAGATTTGTTCACTCTTTCCACTATCCAATCGAAAAGGTTGTTGTATAATCCTTTAGCTAGTGCATCTCTAACAGCAGTAGCCTGGACGATATTCAAAGGAACATTATAAACAGAGCCTCTTTTCATACCATGTGATGTCTCGACAACTCTTTCAGTGATAGCACCAATCAAAACGTGGGAATCAACTTGTAATAAGTAAGCAACAAAGTCAGTGACAGAAGTATCACGAATGGCAGCATTTCCTTCATTATTTTCAACAAATGATATGTTACCAATCCATAGGACGGCTGCCAATATTCTGAAAATTTGATCTTGCTCAACTTGTTCAATACCAATGGTAGCCATGGCTTGTAGTGTATCTTGAAAGTCATGAGTGTCGTCAATTCCGTCAACGGAGATACAGCCAGCACTAGAGGTATAAACATAACGATCTGGCGTTTGCACTCCTAGAACTTGTCTATAGTTTTCAGAAGCGGCCTTTGTGAATTGGTAAAAGATATGGAAATTTCTTTCGTTTTTGATTTGTCCAACAACTCTTTGTTTTTCCAGTAGATAATTTGTAATCTTACCACTAACAGGTTCGAATTGTGAGTTGAAGTTGATTTCCAGATATTTACCATGTCTAGAACTGTTATTGTTACGCAGCGTTTTGGCACATCCAAAAGACTCTAATAATGGATTTGTAGCAAGTACAATGTCTTTGATATGTTGAATTTGCTGAGATGAGTTTGAACCAGATACAGATGAAATGTACTGCATGATTCTTTTGGCAGCCTCCGTCTTACCAGCACCAGATTCACCCGAGATGATGACACATTGGGATTCATTGTAAGCTTTCAAATTGTAGTACATTGCTTCCGCAATGGCGAAGACATGAGGTGGAACTTCCAATCTATTTTTACCTTGATACGACTCTAACACCTGTTCGGTATAGATACCCAAATCCCTAAATGGGTTGACGGAGATCAGCACATGGCCGATATAAGTGTAGATGGTGCCGTTTTCAAACCTTTTCTTCAAATTGTCGTTGATGGACTCGTCTGTAATTTTGGTTAACAAGGTGAGATCAGAGACACCAACCTCCTTCTTTTTTCCCGTGTCGAACGTCGCTTTTTGAATCCCGTTCCGCTTAGCAGGCTGCTGCTTGGCTTCTTTGCTTCTGCCCGCTCTCTTTGTGATAGCCATCGTGCACTGTCAACCGTTGGTTCTTTGGTGAGATTGACTGAGTGTTGGTTGTGTGCGTTTATCGGCTTCTTTTCAAGGGAACTAGCTCACTGGCTTCGGAGGGTTACCCGGGGCGCAGTGATATAGGCGAAGCACATCTACACATCTATTTACAAGTACTATATTTATTGATTGAATGAATAATAAAACAGCTCTTCTTCTCATCAGGTGCTTGCACTCGAGTTTTAAACTAACTGGCATCTGATCCTAAAATTGAATACTTACGGCTCGTTTCTGTCACTTACAACGCACTACTATTCTCATAATCAAAAAAATATCATATGTATGTAATTAAAACCAAGTCCAACAAACTCCTAGATAAACCCAAATAGCCCAGCTATATTGATGCAGTGACCTCAAATAATTAGTCACTACCGCAGTGCCAATGATAAGCTGCATTTTGACTAGAAGTTCACTCTGTTGTTAGGTTCCACTAGAATCTTTTTGATCTCCTTCTCAATGATGACTGGCGTTTGGCCTAGCGAACCAGCAGAACCAGCAGAACCAACTGAACCGACAGACGACTTTCTGAGCTCTTCGATGGAGTTAGCATCGGTGTTCGACATGGTAGATGATGTGGACGAAGATCTTCTAGTCTTCTTGTATGGAATATACGTCTCTCTACCGTTGACGGTGACGATGTTTCTGTTTGAATTAGTTTTGGAAAATATTTTTGATGATCCATTGATCATGTCCAAGTATTTATCAAAGATTCCTGACATTGTGTAAAGATGATTTGTGAGTTGTTAATGGCTAAACCAAAGTTAAGTCACAGACTTAGATCGAAATTTTCTCCTCTATTTATACACTTTGAATAAAACCAATGAGATGGGAGGGGTTGCTAACATGGAACCTTATAGATCAGATGTTGCATCAGACAGCATTAATAAGTAATTTGTCACAAAATAAGCATCCTACACTTGTTTTGAGTGGCTAAAAGAAATATATAGGACTTACATATTGGGGTATCGCCAAACAAGGTAATTTTTGGCATTGATTTCACCGAACTTTATTAACTCCCATGACTTATGGGTCAGTTTCACGTCACTCACTCCTTATAAATTCTTAACTAATGAATTATTGCATTCATTTTGTGTATTTGTAATTAAGGAGATGACCCTTCTGAACATATTACAAAGACACAACAGCTGGTTCTGGAACTGTCTTTGTTTTTCCTTTTGCCTTTGGACTTTGCTTTCTCAGACTTTGCAATCTGCGATGAGGTAACAATAAATTGATACGCGCACGAAGAGCAACTTGTAAGACATTTTAATCAGAATCTAGTTCTAACTTCTACATACATTATATACAGGTAGATAATCTTATTGCGCATTAAATCTACGATAATGGCCACAGCATCGGATTAATTATGTGCCTTGGCTATGTTTTTTTTTTTAATAGATAAGCACATTAATGCCAAAACATTTTTGGCCATCATCAAAACTGTAAGAATAATATATTCAAGATTAATGGCTAAACTGGTACTATGTACATGTGTTGTAATTTGACTTACTGGCAATATAAATTTGATAAACTTATAACTATTTTCGTTGCAGGCCCACTGTAATAGCTTAATCAACTAATGGGAACCTATAGGCTGATAAAAATAGTAATTAATATCTCAATGGTTCCCATTACGCAATTATGATAACAGATCACTACCACGTGAGATAGAGTGAACATATAGAAAAAACATTTAGAACTGCAGCATATTTGTACTTCAAGATTGTGCACCTTCTGAAGCTAATTTTTCTTTTTTCTCAATTATCAGAAGTCTTCTCTGTTTATCTAACTCTTCAGGTTTCTGTAATTTGAGGATGCAAGCGTTCATTTCGTCTCTTGCTTGTATACAATTGAATATCACTTTGATACCATTTTTTTTGGAACATTCAGCAAAGTCTAGTAGCATGGTTAATGATTCTGGAACGATATTTTTCTGATGATACAACTTAAAAACACATACTCTTCACTAAAGCATCACACTCTTTGTATGCATGCTCCTTCCATCTCTTTCTGGCCTCTTTTTCTTCATTAGGAGTCAGAACCCATACAGGAAGTTTAACATTATGTTTCTCCATCGTCTATCTCTCACTGTTTTAGGCTTATCTGAAGCACTTTTCGTCTAGTTTTGTCAAGTTTCCAAGCTGTGGTATGATCTCTTTGTTGAAACTTTTCAAAATTTACGTCTCATTACCTATAAATTACCATTTTGAGAACTCTACCCAATTAGGGAATTATTAATCACGTGTATTCGTGGTTGCTCTGGCTCATATGCGCGTACTTAAATTGAATAAGTAAACAAAGTCCTGTAAACACACAGCTAAGTGAAAAAGAATACAGCAAAATGGTGCTACACGTGAATCCAGGAGAGCTTTTGAGAGACACAATAGACGGATTTGATATCGAGACAGATCTGGATACGATCGACCGCATTTCTGAGAACCTCAGGGCTCTACAGCATGAACGTGAATTGAAAGTGTTCACTGAACAGAAGGAATTATCAGGTATGTAATGCAATGAGAATCGACAAATGAGCATCCTATTAACTCTTTTGTTTCTAGAACTCTCTCTTAAGCTAGCAACCCAGAAGCAAATAATTAATGACTTGGAGAACTCAAATCAGAGAACTGAAATCAAGAACAAGATCAAAGATAACCAAATACAAGAATTAAGTTTGAATAAAAAGCTTAAAGAGTTGACTTCTACAAAGCAGGACTTATCATCACAGCTGAGTAATCTTGTGGACGAATTTAATGATTTGGATAAGCAGATAGAGGATTTTGACAACATTGAAGATGATGAAGATAAAGATGCCACTGTGTGAGTATTTACAATTTCCCATTTTGACCCCATCTTGATATATCATTACTAACATCTCATGCTAGATTGAAACTAATAGTTTACAGAAAGTGTGGATTACGCATAGACTTAAAATCTTCCACCTTGATCATTTACAATAAGGAGAAAAACTTGACCGATTTTTTGAATTTTGGAGATGATAAGTATAGTGATTATTT
The DNA here is from genome assembly GCA_030571115.1 of Wickerhamomyces sp. yHMH617. Taxonomy (NCBI): domain Eukaryota; kingdom Fungi; phylum Ascomycota; class Saccharomycetes; order Phaffomycetales; family Wickerhamomycetaceae; genus Wickerhamomyces; species Wickerhamomyces sp. yHMH617. The sequence continues at coordinate 202,527 of JAJLXD010000046.1, read as the reverse complement.
CATTTCCAATTATATATGGGATAGGTTTTGATAACTGGATGGAAAAATAGTTTATGGTGTTCAGCTTTTGTTTGATTATGATTGTTCGTATGGATTTAATGTGAATGTATAATTTTGTTCTAAGGCTTTGAACGCATGTACTGCAATTGATGGTATTATTTGAGGATGAAATGTTCAAGTGTTACAATGAATCATGCTTCGGTAGCTACAGCTAATAAATTGATGGATTAGTATGAACCAACCTTCGAATTGACAATAACCTCTATATACACATTAATTTTCATCATGGAAAATCTAACAACTCCTCTCACTATTGTGACACACTTAGAAATGCTTAGGATTAACTCTTTGGGAAATTTTAGTCCATTTAGGAGTTCTATGCACACTCTTTCTATAGCCTCTTTCATACTTATTGAAAACAGTATATTTATCAGCAGGTTTCATTTCAGATTCTTTTGGAAATCTAGCATATTGAGCCACTAGATTTGGAGCATCTAGTTTTTCTGCTTCTAGTCCTTTGAAAACAGTTTCTACAACTTTATCAACATGTTGTAATCTTTTTCTTAAACGGTATTTCTGTGGTTGAGACATGGTATGTGGAATCTTCCTATTGAGACAGGAGTTAGTACAAGAAAAACTGAAAAGTGGATTAAATAGCAGACATACCAAAGAAGACCTCCTTGGACAACACTTGTGCTTCTGAAGGCGCCGAACATTACTGTTTTCGTGGAGTGGTTTATATATGGATTATCATCATCTTTTTTTCGTTGACAGTAAAAATAAGTGCATTGATTATGTCAGCATTAAGTATCTAACTGATTCATTACCACCATCACCGTTGACATTAATGAATACTCAGAGTTCTAACAGTGACTAAATAATCATCCTGTGTCAATTACGGACAATCACGAATTACAGTACTTTCAGATATTTTCAATTCATTTCCATCATTAAGCAATATACATATTAATAGCCTTTCGATTGGATTGATGATACATATATGCATGGGCTGTCCTTATCAACATCTACTTGACCACAGGAGCGAGTGCAAAGGACTCTATGAAAAGATCACTGTAGAATGAGTCCTATCTAATTAACCTTATACTGCCTTCTTCATACGCGTGCGGGTTATGGTTTCTTATCTTGCAATATGGCGGGTCTTTCTGTATGCAGTTCAAGTACTGCAGTTAAATCCATATTACTGCAACACCACGGTGATTATACCTAGATTTAAGTTCAGGAATTTAAAATACTATTCCTTTGGTAGCTCTTCATTCTTCTGATCATTATCAAATTCTTCAAAATCCTCTTGTGCTCTAACTTCCTCTTCGAAAATCTTATGACTGGCCATGAACCTTAAAAAGATGGTTAGTATAGTTTTTTCAGGTAGGATGATAGACGAAGAAACAAAAATACTTACAAGCTTCCATGTATTATACCCAATTTCTTGATGTAATCAGCTTGAAAAGTTGTAATCCTGATCAGATTCTCAAAATCTGATAGATTCGCTTCAAGTTGAGCCAGTTGTGAGTGTAGATGAGACAACTGTCTCTGCTTCAAGGAGCTGGAGGATTTACCGATTGTGGATCTTCTCAACATCTTCGCTGTATATCAATAGCACATTCAAAGAGCCTTGTTCTGGTTAATATACTTTGAAATCAAATCAAAACAATGCCTTATTTTCCGGGTAACATACTAAACTAAACTACTAACGTAATCGGCTTTCGGGAAAATTAGGACAGTTTTTGTCACAAATTACAATTGTTAAGAAAAGCACGCTTCTATGTCCGAGAATTAAAGGGACTAGTCCCAGGTCCTCGACCGCTGCTCTTTAGCACTAAAGTAATATGAAATGAATAAGTTATAGGACATTACTATACATATGTTCCGAACCCCGAGCAGTCTATGGAGTTTGAACTTTTGAGGTCTGATCTAAGGATCTTAAGCGACAATCAACTATATTTATGAGGCACAAGCTGAATTCAGGTTTAAAGTTCAATGTCCAACGTTTTTCCAGTTCTCACCGAGCCGTTCCTCCTATAACTAATTACGAATAGCTCGATGACTACTGGTTGATTGAGTAAGGGTTCCAACTTCTAGTTTCTACGGTCTGTACACTTACAGTGGGTCTGAAGTCTGAACTCTAAAGATTCGGATTGAAGGCCATGACACATATGACATACAAATATATAACTGGTTATTTGAATTATGGGGTTGTACATGTAGTAAGGTACTACGTAGTCTGGCTCATGCGTAGGATTTGTTGCCTCGCCAAATTTGAACATGCTAATTATGATTAAATTACTTCTCACCTCTGTCACACACCCACTGTTATGACATGCGTAGTAAACTACGAAACTATGTACAGGTTGGATGCAAGTGTTGCACCATAAAATGGCTCTGGCGGAATAGCAGCACCGACTTTGTGCAATGGGGTTCTACCGCCTAAGCTGATTCTTAACTAAGCTGCAGGCTGCTGCCTAGCGATTCTAAGTCTGGGTAATTAGTGATCTCAAACTGTTATGAGACTTAATTTGACCGGCTGTAAAAAACAACAGAGTGTAAAGAAAGGAGCAATAATTTTCAGCTTATGAGGTTATGGGACAAGGACTCAAGGTATAACTAATTTTATAGCAATGCTTTTGTCACTTGTACTAATTTAACGAAAATTCTCAGGTGCCTCAGCCATTCCAACGACACAGCACAACACTTTAAGCGAAGAATATAGCTCATCGTCACCGACAACGGTCGAGAATCGAAGTCTTCTATGTCGGCTTATACATTGTTCCTTAAGCCGAGCAGACTAAATTAGTTCATCAGTGCGACCCCAGATTAGTCCCACCTCCCACCTCCCACCGCCGAGTGCCCAGTGTGTAATTAGTTAAAAGTCCAAGATCATAAAAGTCCAAGTCCCATAAACAATTTACTGGAACTGACCGAGAACGAGTCTCACATATTTTTTTTTCGTCTAGTCCCATTTTCTGGAGTGTTTTTTTTTCTACATATCGAAAAATGTAACTGTATTAAAAGAAACCTATTTTCTCATAAACATCCATTATTGAAACTGCCTTCCAACTGCTCTGGCTATTGCTGTTATATCAGGCTTTCTGTTTGCTTCGGTATTCTTACATTTCTGCTTCATCGTTCACCTAACAACTGCTGCCCAGAAACTCTCTTAATCTGCGCCATTTCGAGGCAATTTAAGATTACAACGAGCAGAGCAACCGTTCCTTATAGCCCGGTTTATGATCTTTCACTTCAAAATATAGAAACTAAACAAAATAATAGAATTAGGGTTGCTTTGAAGACCTCTGATTCTTACTGGAAGTCCTATTTTCTGTTTTGTTTGGTGCCTTTAGTTTTTTTTCTTTCTCTTTTAATTTAATATTGGACCCTTCAAATAAGATGAATCACACAATACCCATAATGAAGAGTCAATCTCAGAATTACAAGAACCACCTAACTCCCATAGCACCTGCTCCTTTCATTGCCCCGAAGCCTGTTCAAGTCTTGCCCAAACCTCTGAATAATGCTGCTATTCCATCCTCTAATCGCGCTTCCTCCAACGTTGATTCTAATGGCATGCCATGCATAATCACTTCAAAACAGTGGGTACTTCCGCCTAGGCCTAAAGCGGGAAGAAAGCCAACTGGAGACAAAAAAAAGGCACTGCCATCCAGCAGCTCAACAACTTCAATGCAAAGTTTGTCAAATAATCTGACAAGCTTAAATCTTCAGAAGTCACAATCTGAGATCGTGAACCTAAACAGTATTGATATGACAAGACTTTCAGCTGCCTCTTTACCAGATATTACTTTAAAGACAGAACTGGAGAGTGCAACGGAAGAGAATGAAAAGTTGAAGAACATCATTTCAAGGCTGAAGTCTGAAATTGATTCTTTACAAAAGTCCAAACCAATTTTATCAACACCAGTTGGTTATTCTTCACCATTGGGTTCTGCTCCTCCAGCTAGTTTCAATTCTGCAATTGAAAGATCAAGCTCGATCACTTCAATATCAACACCAAATACCAACAACAATACTGCTCTACCATCTCGTGAAGTTTCACCAACTGTTGATCCTAAATATATTGGTATGGGTGGCCAATCATCTAGCTCTGCCACTACTACTATTGCTGGTAAAACACGTGTAAAACGTCAATACAAGAAGAAAAAGAAGAAAGATACTGCAGTCCCAGTATCTTGGTCAAAAAAGCACGATGATTCTCCTTCACCAATTTCACTTTCATCAATACCGTGGGATAGCAATCACTTTGACAGTGGACTTCCTGACATTGAGTCTATTGTGAAACAAGAAGCTGTTGAGTCAGAGTTAGATTATAATAAACCAAAGAAGAAGACAAGAACTAATAATATTCATGCATCCACTGAAAGATTAGAAAGATCAATGTCTCTACAAACACAGGATTTAATGTTGAGTCCACCACCTAGCTTCTCTTCTTTGAATAGAACCCTGAGCGTTGATCCTTTTGAGTTTAACCTACATACGCATAATCTGTCAAGAACAACAACAATGACCACTGTTGATAACGATAATTGGGATCCTTTGAATAACAATCTCAGCTCAAGTGGAGCTATTGATGTGAACTCTCATGGCGGTGAGACTGATCTGGATGTGGATATGGCTATTTTTGTTCATAGAAGCAATTGTGGATTTCAGTCACACGGAGGGCCATGCCTATGCTCACTGGATAAGAAAGAGCATAAACCTAACCATGTTTTAAAAGACGATATGAATGATTATGTTATTAATGAAAATGATGAATTAGACTTGGATTTCTTCATGAGAACCACTGAAGAACCAGATAAAATTGGGATCATGGGACTTTGAACGTTGCTCCAGATTCCCTATGTTACGTATAATGTATTAATTAATTTCCGAATGAGAAAATGAATTACACCAGCTAACAATTTGAACGTTAGCTTTATTTTTTACCTTTAATTATTGAGTTTTTAGATTTTTTACCTGTTTTTAATGCCTATATGATTTATAATTTGGACATGTAAAATCTACGCAAAATCATTTGAATATATGTTCTTAAATGAAGGGAATATGTATACCTAGTTTAAAACCAGCTGAAGTGATATGAATTTAGATAGAGTGGTGAATAAATATATGTTTGATGATTTGATTATTCAGAAGAAGGTGTAGTATAAGCCGGAAACAGCAGTGAATGCTAAAACAGCGTAACCAGTTCTGTAAACACCTTTGATGGTTAATTCTCTACCGGTATCCCATATCAAATGTCTGACACCGTTACCCAAATGGAAGAAGAATAGTGAGACTGGTAAGGCCTTAATAGCAGCTTGGGATGTATTGGACAATGAGTGGAAGGCATCAGCAATGGTGGTTGAATCAAATTGGACACCAAGTAAGGAGGTCAAAGCGTAGCTCAGGGTGATACCATAGAAACCAAAAGCTAATATAACACCACTCACTCTGTGAAGGGAGGACAAGACGGCTGTTATTTGTGGTTCATAGATTGTTAAATGAGGTGATGTTGGTCTGTTTTTACGTTGTGCAACTAAAATTTCCTGTTCTTTATCATGAGTTGTGATGATGGTATTCAAACTTCTGATAGCCGATGATCTGACAAAGGCTGGAAGTTGTGATTGAACAGAAGCGCTTCTTATAAGACCCAATCCATGTCTGGCTAGCATTGTGTATTTGATCTTTGATGTGTTTTCAAATGAACTTGTTATGGAGAAAGTTTGTGCTTTTCACACATTTTTTTTGTTAAAATGACTCTCCCCGTCGTTTCTCGGAAATGACCTTTGGCGGGACCGAGAATTTACCCAATTGTAGAAACCCCGGGAAACTGTTCCAGCCAATCGCAGCGCGCGATTTCATAATCCTAAAATCGATCGCGAATTTGTGTTGAGTCACGTGTTGTTTATGTGGAGACTCACGTGATTTTATAACAATTGAGCCAGCATAAATATTAAAATTTCTCATTAATACATTTTTGACACAATTTCTAAACTTCTGTGAAAATTACACAACAACTTAACAAATTGCTACAGCTTAAAGATGCTGAGAATACCTTTTGTTGGAAGGCTCTCTTTAGTTGAGTGGCCTATTGTGACAATCTCGTTCCTGGCGATTTATGTTGAGTTCATTCTGACTCTTATCACGGCTGCCATCCCATCTCCCTTGATTCGATTGACAACAAAAGTATTGAGCTTCCTTCATAATCTAATCTTCTCAGAAGACGACTTTTCTAGTACAAAAGATATACCACATGATGTCAAAATACGAAATCGAATTAGGAGTGCTATTGATATCCATGAGATTGGTGAAATCTTTGGTTATAGAATTGATAATCATGTTGTGACAACTAAAGATGGATATATGCTGAACCTTCACAGAATTAAGCCTCTCAAGCCAAATTCTCCTGTTGTGTACTTGCACCATGGACTTCTTATGTGCTCAGATATATGGGTTTCCAAACTCAATAAGGAAGAGAATCTACCTTTTGTTTTACATGAGCTGGGGTTTGACGTATGGTTAGGAAACAACAGAGGTAATAAATATTCAGCTAAACATCTCTCATTAAAACCATCAGAAAATGAGTTCTGGGATTTCTCTATTGACGAATTTGCTCTCTATGACATCCCTGATTCGATTGAATACGCATTGAATTATACTAAATCTAAAAAATTAACTTATATTGGCTTCAGCCAGGGATCAGCACAGGCATTTGCTTCATTAGCTATCAATCCAAAGTTAAATGAAAGAATTGAACTTTTCATTGCAATTGCCCCAGCTATGACTCCAAAGGGATTATATCATAAATTGGTTGATGTATTGATAAAAACATCTCCAAATATTGTGTTTCTGATTTTTGGTAAAAGAACATTATTACCATCTGCCACTTTCTGGGCAAATATAATATATCCTCCACTATTCATTAAAGTCATTGATTTCTCAAACAATATTTTGTTCAATTGGAGGAGCGAGAACATTGGATACGATTCCAAAATTTCATGTTATTCTCATTTATACAGTCCAACCTCCGTCAAATCAATTGTTCATTGGTTTCAGATCATAAGAAATGCGAAATTTCAAATGTATGATGAAGTGGTATCATTAGCCAGTGCTGTTGGTGGTGCTTTCAGACCTTTGAATTTTCCAACAAAAACCAATATCAAGACTCCAATAAGGTTATTATATGGGGACATTGATTCCTTAGTTGATATCAAACAAATGTTGAAACTTTTACCAGATAACGATATAAAAGCTATAGGTATTCCAAACCATGAACATCTTGATTTGATTTGGGGTGATGATGTCAGTGAACTTGTGATACCGCAAGTATTGAAATTTTTGAATGCTGATACAAGAAATATTCCTAATGGGATATTGGACACTGAAAAAGTCACTTCTTTGACTGAACAATAAAAACAAACAAGTTTACGTTGTATGATGGGTTATGTTATCTAGTAGTTATATATTAATTATTCTTCATCACTTTCATCAAAATTGAAAGAGAATGTATTTGACTGTTCTTCAACCGGGTGTACTAAATTCTCCCATTTCTTACTCAAGACAATAGTTTTCTCCTTGTTTCGAAGAGCTTCTTGCTCAATTTCGTTCAATTTGAATAAAGCATCATCAACCAATCTCTTGAACTGATCATTGTTCCGTAGGCATTTCACAAAAAATTCAAAGACAGGTAATTTTGGGTAGTTTTTATATTCACCAACATCCTCATTATGCAGATTAGCCTGTCTGACAGCTTGAAGAAAATCATCAAACTCATTTGATTCATGTTTATCTTCTTGGAGGAAAACCTCAAGGTTCTCAGTAAAATCTTTAACATGGAACCCAGAGATCTGATCATTTTTGTTCTTTAAGAAATTGAAGACTTTAGGCAAATCAACCGAAGGTACAAAATTCTGGGTTAAAGCAACACCATCTTTCAGATTGATAACACTGTGCCACCAACCACTAGGAACATACATAACTTCCCCAGGAAACGTTATCCCAATTTTACATTTCCCATCCATTGCTAATTTCAAACTATCGTTATAAAACCCAGAAATAACCCATTCTGCGATTCCAACAGGTGATGTCACCTCAGACTCTTCATCATCCGTACCAACACCAGGCGGTTTTACACCAGGCGGTAGCATTATCCATAGCTTACACCCACTCAAGTTAGCATTCCATGCACTGGTATGGTTTGGGTCTTTATGAAACGTTGAACCACTTCGTTCCGGCCCAACTATAATCCATCTATAATCAGGACGACAGGATTTGATATTTTTTGATTTTGGATTGAATGCAGTGAATGCGTCTTCTTGAAATATTTCAGGGACCTTGTATTCTTGAACTAATTGTGCCATAGCTTTACTTTGACAATCAAAAAGATATAATGGTGATTCATCTTGGTTTTCCTCAAAATATTGGCAATAGAAATCTAATGGCCATTTGACTGATTCTTGTCTGAATTTTACATCAGGAAACCTTTTTGTCAATGATTTTAGGTCCCACTTGGGCCATCTTGATTCTGATTTATTGGTTAAGATAAATGGCTTGTTATAATATTCATCATTGAATAGTTGTGCTGTCATGCTGCTCTCGTCTACTCTTTCAATACCAAATTTGGTATTTATCGTTTTTTGTAACTTCCAGCTCTCTTGCTCCTCATCAAACAAGTCTTTGAATAGTTCTTGATAATTGACCTGTGAACATTGATATGGTCTGAAAAGCACATCAGAACATAGTAAATTGTCCTCTAGTTGGACATTTGCTTCTTTATTTCTGGGTATGTTGAGTAGCGTTCTTCTCCAGGACCCTATCCATGTCTTGATCCCTAGTGGGTAGTCTATATCACTGTCTTGTAAATCTTCTTGTAATGCTTTTCTAATGTATAACTTTCTCCATAACTCTTCATCAAACAGAAAAGAGTAGAATACCCGAGAAGTATGACTCAGATGAAGTAAATCTAGAGGATTTTCAATAAAACTGAGTAAATCGAGTATCAGTTCATCGCTGAAATCAGCAAAAGACCCTAATAGTTGTGATTTTTTAGCCAATAAATGTTGATTTGAGTAAATCAAAGCGTTACCAGATGGCTTAACGTTCAACGGATGTCTCTGAGTGAATGTGTTTCTGGAAATACCCTTGCTAATGTTTCTGTTTCTGTTTCTCTTTTTGGTAGTAGGTTCATCAGAAGTCATTATCCTCTGGTGTGTTTTTTTGAAAGGGTGTCAAAAAGATGAGCCCATCTTATACATTGAATTAATTAATTAATTTTTTTTTTTTTTTTTTTTTT
>JAJLXD010000046.1:180056-191762 GCA_030571115.1 Wickerhamomyces sp. yHMH617 | reverse complement strand
CTAACAAAATAAAAAGTCCTTTAAAAAAATTCTTTGGCAGACACTAAATTTTTCCCAGTTTTCGATGGCCCCGCTTAAAAAATTGATTAAAAATATATAAAATATATAAAATATATAAAATACATTAATTTCTTTTTGTTCTTTATGTGTGTAATCTGCAATTATAGAAATAAACTCTAGATTAATAACGATATAAATTGACTGGTTTGTATATGGACTTTTCATTAGAACAACAAATTCACTGAACGGGTCTAAAATACAAAAATAAAAAAAAAAGATAACGACATCTGCAGGACTCGAACCTGCGCGGGAAAATCCCAAAAGATGCCTTGAACAATATTCAAGTCTTTCGCCTTAACCACTCGGCCAAGATGCCCAACTTTTGCCAACCTAAAAAAAATTTTTAAATTTCTTGTTTTACACCTCATTGTCCACCCAATTGAACCGATGTAATGCGTTTCATCGTCTCTCAGATAATTAGCATCTGATAAATACACAATTAACAACAAACAAAAATAAAATCACTGACTCAGGCAAACAAACCCCCTTTTCAGTAACCGATGTAATAGCATCAGAGTGACTAAACATAGAATGACTTACAGCGTACCATATCAACCATTTCCATAGAATCTAGTGCGCCTCTATACAAAAATGTAATAACATAATCCATATTATTGAAATCAAAAAATACAATATAGTTAAAAGTAGAATCTAATCACTAGCTTAGACTCTTTCCCCCGACTGGTTGTGATTTCAAATCATGATAAAGTTTCTCAAGTTCTTCTGTATCATCTTTCCCAGTTCGATACTGCGGATGTTCATTCTGTTCGTTTGCAAAAGTTGCAAACTCATAATCTAATAACCACAAGTTATCTTTATTATCCATTTTCAAATTTCCGAAGCTAAAGTCATTATGACTTATACCAACTCTTGCAAGATTTGACAATAGCTTTTTCCCTTTCTCATGGAACAGTTCTGCATTTATTGGTTCATTGAGACCTTCAATGAATTCACAACAAATAAAAGCTCCGTCAAAAATCATAAAGAGTTCTCTGTCCGCTTTATCACCCCATTGTTGAATATCAGGAAAGGCAAAGTCTAAGTTCTCACCATACCCAATAAGTTCTGGACACATGATCTTGTGGTTAGAGTTATTGGTCGTTCTGTTATATTCTGAAATAGCTTTGAGGCATTTGACTTCATTTTGATAGTTAAAGTCCATTAGGTTGTAGGCTTCTTCAACACTCCCATAGAGATAAGAAATATCAGATGGGTAAATCTCAGCTGCAAGTCTAATGAGAGGCTTACAATAGCTTTTGATCACCACCTTCTCATATCTCAAGATATTTGGCGAAAGTTCAGTGTGCAAGTTTGGAAAATATGCTGCTAAAACATCTCTTCTGAGAATGCAGATTTGTGTTCTGAGTCTAGGGTCACTTCTTAACAGCTCGTAGGCAAATGAAACACCACTCTTATCTTCAAATTCCTTTAAAGAAGCAAGATACTGAATGGATATCAACTTATATGGGATTTCAATAGGTGGGTAGTGCTTGACAACACCTTTGTCCATTAGTAGCTCATCATCCTCTGAAATAGCATCAGTTTCTGCGGTACTTGCAGATGTAGCTGTATTGGATGATGATTTGCTTTCATCAATGGAACTGTGGTTATCTGGCGAGGTACCTTCAACATTGGTTAAAGTTAAAGTGGAATCGGTTTGTTGGTTACCAGATCTTGTTGATTGTGATTTCCGTGATGTTTGTGATGCTTGTACATGTGAAGATTTAACTTCTGAGTTTGATCGATTTGAAACTGAAGCTGACTCTCGAATCAACATCTTATGCAATTTATCAGAGGTCTTGTTTCTTTGAGAGTTCTCAATATTCAACTCTCTCATTAGCATATATGTAATAGCACCCTGTAGTGTGATTGGAACATCTGTGTCAGAACCATCAGCTGATTTGTATACGCCATTCACAAAGACAGCATAGGAAAATGGAACAATATCAAGACCTGTACTATCATCAACATCCCAATCCTCTAGTGTGATATCAATCTTGAAGAGGATTGAGATGGCTAAATCTGAAATGATAAATACAGTTGAACTGTATTTCATCATGTATATATAACATTGTTTTAGACATGTCGTTATTGAACGAAGAACAGCAGAATCATCTGTGTTCAACGTTATCAAATCAGCTTGTAACCAATACCTTAGGTTCATTCTCTTGAATTCAATGAAAGCAGCAACATGCATACCATTACCGTTGCGTGGTGCATAACTGAACAATATATCTGACTTCACCCGTGAGACCTGTGAGAGAGAATCTGATACCTTGACACCATAAGCAACATATGGGAGTCCCATAATATGGCGTAAAAACACAGTTGTAAAAGGATTGACAAAGATTTGTGATCTAGCAGCGTCTTCTAACTGGCCTTCGCTCAATATGTTTTCAACGCTCAATGTATCTTCATCTTCATCTTCATCTTCATCTTCATCTTCATCTTCATCTTCATCTTCATCTTCATCTTCATCTTCATCTTCATCTTCATCTTCATCTTCATCTTCATCTTCATCGTCATCCATGGTTGATTCCAATAATTGATCGATCATTTTAACATATCTGTTGCATTGGAGAAACCGTCTACTGATGTCAGTATTAATAAAAGACTTATCATAACGAGAATTAATAATATCCTCAGCCAATTTACCAAATTGTCTTAGATATCCCTGTGAAATATAACCCTGAAAAATAGGCTTAAAATCATGGTATGACTTCAGCGTTGTGCTAAAAATCGATCCAACCGGTAGATTGGAAACACTTGGTCTTGTGAAATAACTCGAATTGAGAATTGAATGATAGCCAACCATACGTTTTGAGAGTGCTTCCATGAGTTGAATAGCAGTGCTTATGTAAATCTTATAAAGGTTTCTTCTGGCATGTTGAGCACCATCATCCAATGTACCATAATTCATCTCAAGGTACACCCTAAAGTATAACATATCATCATAACTTTTGAACTTAAGGGAATTAAATGATGGATCATAAATAGTTATATCACCTTCTGAATTATTGGCTAATTCGATCAACTTTTCAAACCGTTCCTCATCTTCACTTGAAATTATGGGTCCAGACATTTTCCAATAACTGTTAATTGACTAATAAAGTATAAACAAAACATAATTAATTAATGAGAGAATTATAATTTATATAGAGCTCAATTATATAGTTTTAGCAAACACAAATGAGAACTTTTAAAAAAAAAAAATTGACACAAAATTGGTTTGACAGATTACATAATTTTTACGTAATATGAACCCTCTACTTCTTATAATTCACAGTCATTCTTAAAGCAATCATTATTTTTAACTTGGGATTTGTCAAATTACTGGTGACGTAAGGGTTAAATATCATATTCTTTGTGTAATTAATGTGAACAACTCATATCACATGAGATTATAAGAGCTATTGTATTCTTTAAATTGAATAATTGTCATGTTTATGCAGAAATGTTGAGAAGCCCGGCGTTAATATTTCCTTAAACAATACAATTTGATATAATTTCAACGGAATTATTACGAAATTTGGCATGACAATCACCAAATGAGTAAATGTTATCATATCATACATATTATTAATAATCAAGACGTTCAGGTACAAAAGGAAATTGAATTTCCCAATCCCAATCCCAATCCAATCCCAATCCCAATTCCTATAATATCGTATTATAACGCAAGTGTATTAGTTACATTAAGAATTTAGAATGTCCAACTACGACAAAGCAACCGATGTTTATTATGTCTTGAACAATGGCAAGAAAATCCCAGCATTGGGTTTAGGTACTGCCAACTTTGGTGACAAAATCGCAGAGACAAAAGAAGCCGTGAAAGTGGCTGTCAAAGCTGGTTATAGACACATAGATGCTGCATGGATTTATAAAACCGAGAAAGAAGTTGGCGAAGCTTTGAAAGAGCTATTTGAAGAAGGTGTTGTGAAGAGAGAAGATTTATTCATCACCACCAAAGTTTCACCAACAATCACTTTTGACCCTGAAAGATCATTGAATGAATCATTGGAGAAGCTTGGCCTTGACTATGTTGATTTGTTCTTACAGCATTGGCCGGCCAATGCCAAACCAACTTTCAAAGAAGATGGTTCTATTGATAGAGATGTCACTCCTACTGAATATGATTATGACTTTATCACCACTTACAAGAAAATTGAGAAGCTTTACCAAGAGAACCCAGATAAAGTGAGATCCATTGGAGTTTCGAACTATTCTGTGGATTTTTTGACTCAATTGTTGAAGGTTGCTACCGTTAAACCTGTTGTTAACCAAGTCGAGCTACATCCACACTTGCCTCAAAAACCATTGGTTAAATTCAGTGAGGACCGTCAGATTCTCATCACTGCTTATTCTCCAGTAGGTGCAAAAGGCGCTCCAAACTTGGAAATTCCTTTAGTTCAAGAACTTGCTAAGAAGTACAATGTTACGGCCAATGCGATCTTGTCCTCTTATCATATCAGAGAAGGTAGAATTGTTATTCCAAAATCTACAAATCATCAAAGAATTGAGGATGCTACTGTCTTGGTTCCATTGACTAAAGCTGAACTGGGTGCTCTAACTGAATTCGGTGAAAAGAACCCTAAGAGATTCATTCACCCAGAGTTTGGTAAGAAATTGGGCTTCGAATACTGGGAAGAGAAGTATTACGGTTAGGTATCTCAATTATTAATTAATGTATTATTTTGTTTATCCTATCCTATAACCCTCACAACAAGTGGTTCTATAATATAATTCTGTAGGTTTGATTCAGGCACGGGTTGATTGATGGTTTCTAATCAACTTTTTTTAATAATCGGGTAAGTTTCCCTATACAATAGTGACTTTAAATATTTAAAGCAGTTTGATATTTTGATAGTCTTTCAAGTCTTTCTTTGCAAGAGCTTTTCTTTTTATGATAACATATCTCATTAAAATCAAAGAAAGCACTGATCCAACATTCATGAAACCCGTAAAAATGATAGCACGTTTATAATTTTTTCCATTCTTTAAAGCTAATGCCAATATAGGGGCTACTGTTGAGCCCGATGCTAATGTGAACAAGAAAATATTGATAGCATTAACCAACAACGATATATCTCCTTCTAAGACCTCAACAGTGATAGTACTCATACTAGTAAAAAGTGTTCCCATAATACCACCCGCTATCAATGAAAATACTATCAAAACTGGGATAGTTTTAGCTGGAATCCACATAGCAAAAATGAAAATTGCAACTAGTAACTGGGTCAGTAGTGTGATATTAATGGCACCTATTTTATCAGATAATAAGCCCGCGATTGGTCTGCCAAAAAACCCACCAACAGACACCATGGATGCAACAATGGACCCTTGATGAGATGTAAAACCGAGAGAAACTGTAAAATCAGATAGAACGTATAACAAGATAAGGAATCCAATCATGTTGAAGAGACCCCAAGATAGTTGAATCCAGAAGGCCAGATTTCTGAAAAGAATCTTTGACTGTGGTATAAGTGAAAAGTTTGATGATTTTTTGTTATTATCAATTGCAGGAGGGATTCTTACTAACAGAAACCCAGTGATATTGAACACCACACAAATGATACATTGAATTCTCAAAGTGAAACTCACACTTTTCAATTCAATCAATTTTTCATTGAACAAACAAAAGAACAAGCCACCTAATGCAGTTCCACAATTAGTCAAACCTTGAGCAAATGTTTTATTCCCATTTTTATACCACTTGGGAATCAAAGAATAGCCTGGTATCACAATGAAGGAAATTCCAAAACTTTGCAATAACCCCTGTGTGATATACAGCTGCCATACTTGTTTAGAATAACTGGCACAAACATTGGCCAATATTTGTGATACTATACCAATAGAAATCAACCCACGTTCGCCAATTTTACCAATGATAATGTCACTAACAAAAGGCATCACTAGCAAACCTGCACCATATTGGAGACCACCAATAGCAGCATAATCCAGCTTTGTTGCATCCTTGAAATGTGGGTCCTTCAGATAGTGGGTCAGGTACACTGAGAACGAAGCATTAGACCCCCAAGTTGAAAAGTTGAAACAGAAGTATGCCAGTACTGTGAATTTGGCATGCCATGTGGTGGACTTCACAGTAGTAATCTCACTAGTAGTAGTGGTAGATGATTCGACAACCTTGGGCACTTCCCCAGCAGACATAGTGTTTCACCCTTTCAATGACCAACAACAACAAACTAGCAGCATTTGGACTCTTTAAATACTTTTGGTGAGTATTTAAGAAAAGAAAATGATACCAAATTTATCCAATGATTACAAATTATTTGTTTATTAATGTAATGTCTGGTCATATTCAAAAAGAGTTACCCGCAATTTGCGGGAAAAGTGAGCGCGAATTAATTTGTTTTAACTATTTTATTTTTAATTAATTTACTGCAACCCATTGAAATAGTGTGAGATTTAACAAAGCACACAAAAAGCATAAACTCCATTTCCCATATCCCATTTCCACAAACGATGGCTTCGCTCTCACTTTCCTCTACTGCAGTTGCGACTCCGCAGTACTTCACACCGGGTCTTTTATCCGCCATCATCGTGTCGCTGGTGCTGATTTTCATCTTGGTTACTGCCATTACATGGTTGGCGTCTCTGGATATCAGCTACGGATCCTTTGAAAGAAAAGTTGACAACAGAAAAAACAAATAACGTGCTGGTGACAACTACTGGTTTAGTTCGCATCGTTATGTACATTAAAAAAGTCTCTATAGATGCTCTCTGCAATTAATAGATGTAAGGAATGATCTTATAAGGAACTTGTGCCTCATATTCTTCCCATGCTTCCCCGTATTTGTGTCTGCATTTTGCTTCATCTCTATGCTGTCTGTGGAGTAGCAATGAGCCAAAATATAGGGCATAGTAATAGGTGAAGGGAGTCTTGAAACCAGTAGATAGACACCATGTTAATGCATATAACCAATCACCAAAGTAATTTATATGCTGTGAGAGTTTCCACCAACCGTCAACTAATAATCTTGTCTTCGTTTGTGTCTTAATTGATTTCAAATGAGGTAGTTTTCCTTGACGGAACTTATCCTTTTGATTATTTGATGCTTTAAAGATATAAAATCCAACCAATCCAATTAACGATATCACAGCAATGAAATTTAGACCCAATTCAGTTTGTTCTACTGCAAGATATCTTGCTTGCAAGGAATAGGAGAATGGCACTAGAGCTAAATCTCCAAAGGAGAGCATGAAGCCAAAACCATCAGTAGTGATATCCATCATCGTTAAACATCCCTCTTCATTCAAAACTCCATCAATAATATAGATAGTTTGTAATACGTTCAAAATTATCATTGAGTTCGTAACGTAACCCAATTTTAACCACTGCTGATGCAAGCTAGCAAAGTTCAATAATAACCATAATAACATACCAGGTCTCAGTTCACAGAATAATTTGATATCCCAAAACCAGATTCTTGGGTTCAACTCACGACCAATAAACCAATCATATAGAACACTACCAGTATTACCACCTGCAGCCAATATTCTTTCCTTAGTTCCAACACCATTTGTATCTTTCAATGGGATGAATGATGTGAAGTAAACAAACCAAGCTAATAGGAATGAAAATGTAATTGCAATCACAGTAAAATCCAGAGTGTTATGGTATAAAAATTGTAATTCAGGTAGTTTACCACTGGTCAGCCAGAATCTGAATCCTAGTACAGCAAATAACAGAGAAGATAAGGCGATACCGTTAATATTATACCAAAGCTTTGTACCATCGCGTAATTGAACACCTTGTTTATATGTACCAGGCAATGCTAAGTCAAAGAAGACCAATCCAAAGAACCACAACAAATAATATGTCCAAGCTTGTGAATTAAACAAATATGCATACCACGGTTTCGAGAAGGTCAAAGCTGCATCGATGTCCAGATCAATGCCCTTGATGTGATAATTCTCATTGGTTAGTTGATGTATAGCAATTAAAAGTGTTGGAAGTCCTATTGAAATGGCCAAAACACCAACGTTTCCTGAGAACTCCTTTGTTGTCGTTACTGGATTCAGTACAGGCGGCGACATGCTTCTGATTATGGATATGATAATTGGGTCAAATTCTGATTAATATTTTGTGTTGTTGATGCGTTTTTATAAGTTCGTTTAATTCATGCACTAAAAAAACTAAAGAGCTAAACGAGCAAGCTGTTTTAGAAACTTCAAGATTTGTTTCTTTTCCAGATCAAGCTTTTATAATAATCTGTGTCACTTCCTCCAGACACGCTTTAATCAGAGACAGCAACCTCAGCACAATTGGAATTATTAAAATTGCACTTTTTTTTTTTTTTTTGAGATGAAGTTCAATTCAAACACTATAAAAAATTTTGATCTATTTTGCTGTTTTAATTAGAAACAAAACATAAAACTTGCAATTTTGACTCAATTTACAATCAAGAACCTATTAATTTTGTGCCTGAATTTCATTGAATTGTTACCAATCAAAACGTATCAATTAACCAATCACCGATTCCTTTATAATAGATTACAACAAAAAGATCAAAACATGGCTGTTGATATTCCAATGTACGTATGAACATCTAATCAATATCAGAAACCGAAACTAACAACGAATCCACAGTTCTGTTGTCAGAAAATTAATATTCTTCACTGGTGCCATGGTGATACTCCCTCTGTTCACTTTCTTCGTCGCACAGTACCTTTTCAGTACGTATCATCATACTACAAATAAACCATTGACCCAGATTAACTAACTTTTCTTTTCAATAGATAAGAATGCTATAATTTCAGGTGGTCTCGCAGCTTTATCTGCAAACATCGTTCTTATCGGGTACATCGTCGTCGCTTTCACCGAAGACATCCAGCTAGAACACACCGAGAAGACCAGCGACCTCAAACTTGACTGATCCTTTATATCATCCACATACCCTTCAATGAACTGATTACATAAGACTTCTTTATACCGTTTATAAAATAAGAAATTGTACAAATTGTATTGTTCTCTTTTTTTCTCTTTTCATACATAAAAGACACGAGATGGTGCAGCAACTAGCATTGGTCGGCTCCATCACAGCATCACAGCATAAACTCACACTGGATACCTTGAGAACGTTCACTGGTTCGAATGCCTCTCATTACGAGACATTGACTGTGCTTTCACATCCTTCAACTATCGTCAAGTTTGAACCAAATTCGAAAAACACACAGTATGAACAACACAAACTCCACTTGAAGACAAGGTTTGACTCAAGCATAAAACGCTTGGATAAGTACAGGGACTGGATCCTACAAAGCTTTGATATCCCATCTGCTGGGAAAAGAAAGATCAGTATACAGTTGATCTTGGAGTCGTACATCGCATTACAGAAATCTCAAAATATTGAGACGGTGATGAAGGACCTTGGATTTGAGCTGGATACAAAGTATCTCGTGAAAGGTGATAGATTTTTCCATGGTAATGTCACGATTGAGATATTCCAAGTGTATGTGTTCAAAGATAATGAAATAGAGCAGGAAATGAAAACTATTGATGAAGGATTATACATTGTGAAAGCTTATATTAATGTCGAGAAGGCAACTGGGGTCGATCATCTGAATAAAGCTGGTCAAGAATTGCTGAATTTGAAGATTGATTTACAAGGATTGATAGAATTGGATATACCAGATAGAAATTCTATGGATTCTAGAATTGGGCTAAGGAAATGATAATATTACGAAAAAAAATCTAATAGATTTTAATAATGTACAGTTTTTATACAAACAGTTCAAATCACTTCTTCTCATTTAATTTGTTCAACTTGGCTTTTGTCTTCTCAATCTGTTTTCTCTTCTCACGTAACTCTTCTTGTCTATTCTCTTTTTGTTCATTGGAGTATTTCATCTTCTTATATAGTTTACGTTGTTTGTTAGACATCATGATCATCTTGAGCTCTTTTTCTTCCTCTTCTTGTGATTTAGGTGCTTTTCTCTTCTTTTGTTTAGTATCTGGCAAATCATCTTTAGCCTCACTATAGTTAACACCTTTAGCTTCTAATTCCAGTTCTTTTTGAGCTCTTAGTTCTTCATCAACATCTTCTTCTTCGTCCTCTTCTTCTTGATCAGCTTCTAATTCTTCATCAGATGCAATTTCTTCTTCAGATTCAGAATCATCTTCAGCTTGTTCTAATTTCTCTTCTGGATCATATCCACCAGCATCACCCCATGGTGATAAATGAGGTGGTAATGTTTCACCTGGTAAGTAACTGTTAACAGGTAACAATGTTGCTTTATTTATACTATCAAAAACCCATTGTGGTTGAACATAAGTTCTTCCTTGCACTTTGGAGCTGACTTTTGGTCTGTCAACAATTTGATGAGTAACATTATCTAAATTTAGGTCAGAAATATCTTCACCATTTAGTTTCAATTCATCTAATGTTAATTCACTGATAACTCTACCACCACATGATAAGATCAAGAATTCCAAGATATCTAATGGAACTTCACGACCAATATAAAAGACAAATTTCTCAAATAGCGTGGATATTTCAGTTTGAAATTTGGAAGGTTGTTGTAGTAAATCACCTGCATTTTTATTGTTGTCTTGGAATTCGTCCAATTCAACAGTTTCAACTTGTTCCTCTTCAGCATCAGTTTCCGCAGTATCATCTTTGGCAGTAAAATCAGCTTTGATGGCAGCCTTCAAGAAATCTTTTGAAATAACCTGACCTTGAGCATCACTGTTGGAAGACTCCACTTCTGGTAATAAAGAAGTTGAATGTTCACTTTCCAAGATATAGGCACTCAATCCACCAACACCTTTGAATTTCTTGATATCTAATTTTGGAGGATATATCAATCCAGAATCAGTGTATAATTTGTACAAGACAAAATGCAATAAGGTTGAATAGAATTCCAAAAAGGTCAACATGATTCTGAAATCAATGTCAGTTGGGATGTTTTGTGGGAATCTGAAAGGCACCAACCATCTAACTTCAACACCCTTCACAACAGCTTCATAGTACACACCTTTGATAGAGACAAAAACTTTTCTGATAGCTCTTTCCTTAGCAACATAAGCTAACCACTGGTTACAGATATTATTGGCATCTTTAGTTATTCTAGCACTAACTTTATCAGTAGCTGGCATAGCAGAGAACAAGAATAGCATGTTCAAAGCATCGTCAATGTCTCTGAGTGAATCTTGGAAGGTAGGATAACGTTCTTTGATGACATGATCTAGCTTGTATTTAGGTCTATTTTCTTCTAATCTTTTAGCATCTGTGATCTCACCTCTTCCTATAGCTTTGTTCAATTTCTTTGAGAAGGCCTTGTGCTCTCTGAACTTGTTCAAGATAGGTTCATGTAACAGGTATTGGATATCCTTGTAATAATAGAATGTAACAGGCGCAGTGGAACCTTTGTTAGCCTTCTTCTTATTTCTAGGCTCTCTTGGATATATACCTTTGAAGATACATAAACGACGGAAATCAGCAAGAGAAACTTGTAGCTTTTTGATGGCTTGCGTTCTTGTGATAAAATTCTTTGCGTTACCTTTCGTGTTCTTTTTCTTAGGTCTCATCTTTGGCTTGTGAAATATTTTTTGTTTAAAGTAGATTTTTATTTACGTCTTGTTCTTTTTTTCCTAAATAAAATTTTTTATAAAGCTCATCGCAG
>JAJLXD010000046.1:153191-180044 GCA_030571115.1 Wickerhamomyces sp. yHMH617 | reverse complement strand
AAAAAAAAAAAAAAAAAAAAAAATCTGAAATAGGAAATAATCGAGAAAATATCGGGGCATCTAGTACATCACTAATAGAGAGAAATATGGAATCCTTGACATTAACAAAGTTGATATCGATTTAGGTTTTTGCAATGAGTATAATGAGACATATATCGGCTAGAAAGCTTCGGGTACGGTGCTTTAGCGTGTTTTATCCTGTTAGTACAGGAGCTAAGATAGGTAACCCTTTAACAAAGGCTCAGATCTCGTCTTTACTGTCTTCGCCAACATGGGACGTTAAAGAGTTTCTTACATCATCCCCAGTTGGTAGTACAAGAGCTGCTGGTATAGATAATATATTGGTAGAGAAGCTATTACAGCTCTCAGGTCTGGAGGCTGCTAGTAAGCAAGAAATGACAGAGATTACAGATTTATTGAAAGAACAAGTGAGGTTCATTGATCATTTACATTCGCTTGAAGTGGAAGAAACGTTCGAACAAGAACCATCAGGAACCCCATTGACCCTTCATGATCTTGAAAAAAGTATCAGAGAGCAGGCTCCTGATAAGGATAAAGGTGAAATCGTAGATTCATGGAAACCTCTA
The DNA here is from genome assembly GCA_030571115.1 of Wickerhamomyces sp. yHMH617. Lineage (NCBI taxonomy): Eukaryota > Fungi > Ascomycota > Saccharomycetes > Phaffomycetales > Wickerhamomycetaceae > Wickerhamomyces > Wickerhamomyces sp. yHMH617. The sequence continues at coordinate 179,457 of JAJLXD010000046.1, read as the reverse complement.
AATCTGAGTAAAGAATCAAAGAATGGTCATTACATTGTCAGAGAAGGACTAATTAAAGAAAATTAGTGAATGTGAATGAGATAATATCTATTTCTATATACAAATGTTTCTTGATTAAAAAAAAAAGTGAGTTCATAAATAGCTTGTAAATTTTTACCATCCAAGGGAGCGTCTTCTTTTTTCACGCTGTTTTCTGATTTTTTCTGAAATATAGATACCATATAAAATACCAAACAGGGAACCACCTAGATGGGCAGCATAATCGAATTGACCCCATCTCAAAGCACAACCTGCAACATTCCAAAGCACAGAACCTAAGAATGCAACTGATGCACCCCCAGGAATAGGGAAAACAAACAACATAATCTTAGCCTGTGGCACTAGATAAGCAAAAGTACCAAATACCCCAAATAACGCACCGGAAGCACCCAAACTTGGTGCAGTGATTGGAATTCTGAAAAGGATAGGATAAGCTATGGAAACTAATGAGGCAAAGACGGATGAGTTCAAGTATAAAGTTAAGAAGTTAGAAGATCCAATCATACTAGCCAATGAGATACCAAAAGAATACAAAGCTAACATGTTCATACCCAGATGCCATATCTCTTGATGAGAAAAAGCAGATCCGATAATACTCCATTTTGAATACATTACATCTTTCTCCAATAGAGCATATCTATTTAAAACCCTCCACATGCTAGGCACTCTCCATAGACCAAAAACAGCAGCATTGAGTGCGATGAGACCGTAAATCATATGGGATGGATGCCTTGCGAAATGGCTTAAGGGAGTGTATTGGAATAGGTATGGAGTCAATATTGTTGTAGTGGCAATGAATACCACGCCAAAGATAGTTGCCTGTTTCAAGGTGTTGTAGTTTTTGTTGTAGTTATTGTTGTAGATTTTGACATATTTCATAATACCAGAAGAGGAAAATTCACGGACTTGAGGTGAAGTTATAATTTTTGTCATCATTGGTGATGTTTTAATGAATGGTAGTTTAGATCTTATTGAAGTTTGGATGAATGATGATTTCAAGATTGTTGATGTCAGCGATAAACGGGGCATAGTATTCACTGTATTCCCCAGGAAGAAGTGTCTCCCATGGTTCAGGATAAATTTGCTCATTCTTCAACCAGTCTCACAACAATTGAAATGATTAGACTAAGTTGTTTCCAATCATTTTGATTATGTTATGTACAGGTTTATGAGTTTCGCGAAAGAAAAAAGCTTCAGCGACATTTCGGGTGAATGACAAAAATCTTCATTATATGTTTTATTTAGCCGATAGGAAATCGGTAAGCCCACGCCCTCACGCTAATAAATTTTTGATTGAGAATTTTTGACAATTTTTGATTGAGAAGAAGAAAGAAGAAGGAAGAAAGAAGAAAGAAAAAAAGAGAAAAGGCCAAGAAGAAGAGGGCTATTTTCAACTATGAAAAAAAAAAAAAGCAACCGGTGGAATTTGGAAATTTGGAGATTGGGGAATGCAGTCAATGCAGTTATGGAAAGACTCTTCGGTGCTCGGAAGTTGTTAAGGAAACCCGATGAGCCGGTATTATAGCTGGCTGGTGTAAATTGTAATATAGTAAACAACTTTGTACAAGCATAACAGCAACAAAGAGAAACTACAACTGTAACTTTAGTAACTTGAGAACTACGTCATCGACTCATCACATCGCTCATGAGATGAAACAAGGCAATTTCTTTGTTGGTCAATGCACTAAATCGCTGATTGCTGGCTTGCGGGGGAAGTGGAATTTAGGTACTGGTTAGGCACTGGTTAGGCACTGGTTAGGCACTGGGTGAATCCTGACGTGAGCTGAGGTATTGAATGAGTGAGGATTAAGGATTGAGAGGAGTCAGGCCCGAAGACCCCGAAGATGCCCAGCCTATTTACCCTAAGCCCAAAAGCTCGTCCCCCCCCCCCCCCAACACTTTTGTGTATTGTACTGGTTAATTCCTTATAAACTAATTAAGTAAGTGAGCTTAACAGAGTGTCCTAAGCATTGTATAAGAAACTGTTTTTTTTAAGCAGTTACTACTTTAGGAACTGGCACCCGCGAAAAAAAAGATAATAATAATAATTTAAATATTCATCCGTAACGAAAAAGCAGCGAAAAAGTAGCGAAAGCAGTCGATGGAATTTGCAAGGAATTTGCAATGTGCTGTTTTCCCAAAAAAAAAAAAAATCAAAAAATTGTTCTATTAACGCTTTTCTGCTGATCAATTTTGATCTCATTCAACTCTTAACTTATACTTTTAATCAAACCAACTCTTACCGACTTTCAAAACTTTTCAAATCTTTCTCAACATTTTATGGAATATTTATGAGTTATCTCCTTTACTGAAAAACTATCAGCATACCAAACGCAACCATTTAAAAAAGCACAACATACCTCTAACAAATCTCTGAACCCTCCGTCAAATGACACTATGTCTGCTCCTACAAACATCCAGAAGAGAAGCACAACACCTGCCTTCCCTGTGAAGGCTTCTCAGAGCCCTTCACCTGTGCCCTTATCTACAGAAGAGAAAAAGAAGTCAAAGAATCCGTTCAGGTTTCTAAAGTCCCATTCCCACCATCCAGAAACCAAGCACGAAGGAAGAAATCGAGCACATACCGTTGGAAAAAATGACTTGCCATCAACAGCTCTACCAGCACCTTTGGCCCCACATGTCTTAAAAAGATCTCAGTCTGTAATGAAGTCTTCTTCCCCAGCCAACAACTTGAAGAAGCTAGATACCTCCCATCTTTCAAACCCCTTCTCAAAATCATCTGCTGCTTTCCCATACATGGGTGCTGGTTCTGACATAGCTGCTCCTAGAAACCCTATACAGACACATCATGGCACAGTTGCCATGAGTCCCTCTCAAAACAACCAATCCGCAATTTCAAGGGCTCCTTCTTTCAAGGACCCTAAAATGGTATACAACCCTTATGGAATAAACTCAAGAACACCTTCACAATATTCTATCACTTCGACTTCGGATGATGAAAAGAAAAATATACTACCTTTACCTATAAAAGATCCAAATGAATCTTTACCTCAAGACCTTAAACAAGAATTCTCAAACTTGAACGATGAATTTCTGGTACCTGAAAAAGGTTCATCTAAAGATAAGAAACTTGGTGATGGTGCTTCTGCAACTGTGATATTGGTTCAACAGAAAAAAACTTTAAAATCATATGCATTGAAGAAATTTTGTCTATTACCTCATGAACAACCTGAACAATTTTACAAAAGAGCAACAAAGGAATTCGTCATTGCCAAAAAAGTAAGCCATAACAAACATGTTGCTGAAACATTATATCTATTGAAAATTCAAACAACAACAAATATAACTAGAGGTTGGGGTTTCATACTTGAATATTGTAAAGGTGGTGATCTATTCAGCTTGATCACCAGAACTGGCTGGAGATCACATCCACTAAATGAGAAATATTGTTTGTTCAAACAGATAGCATTTGGTGTCAAGTACCTTCATTCCAATGGAGTCGTTCATAGAGATTTAAAACCTGAAAATGTACTTATAAATGAAAATGGAATTGTGAAAATAACAGATTTTGGTGTTGCAGAGTTTGGTTTGGAAAATCCTGATGACCTTGAAAGTGGTATCAAATTTTTATCTAGTTTTGTTGGGTCCCCTCCTTACGTTTCTCCTGAAGTTATGAGTTTAAAACAACCCAATAATCATGAAGCTAGATACGATCCTTTCAAGTTGGATATTTGGGCTTTAGGTATGATTTTGTTCTGTCTTGTTTACCAAGGAACACCATTCAAATCTGCTTCAACTCAAGATAATCAGTATAGAGAATTTTTAATTGCTTATTCAACATACCTTTCAACAAACCCAAGCTTTAAAAATGGCGACAAGAATCATGGACCTGGTTCTGAGTTTAAATATGCTAAAGATTTCCAATCTAGTGGGGCTGCAAGAGTTGCTTGGAGATTATGTGATCCAGATTCAAACACTAGATATACAATGAAAGATGTTATTGAAGACCCTTGGTTTATTGGAATTGATACATGCTGCGATGAGACAGATTTAGATTCTTACGTTGCAACTACTCCTGAACGAGTCGGCTCTTTTGACTCTGCTCATATTTCAGCTACAACATCCGAACGTTCAAGAAGTAACTCCACAAAACAAAGTCCTCTCTTGAAACCTAAATCCATGTTGGATCTACTTGATGCTTCAAATATTGCCGCTAAATCCGATGCTAAGCCAGATCATATTCTTGATGAGTTGGTTGAAGACTGTGAAGATTCTGTGTCACACTATACAACATCTTCAAAACCTGCTGGAACTGATTCAACATCCCAGCTGACGTTACCTCCACTTCAAGAAGCTGATAACGAATCATTGTCTACATCACCTACCAGAGAGTCACATCTTGCATTAGGTTGTATAGATTCTAATTCTGCGCCATTTGTTTCATCAGTTGATCCAATAACAGAGAAATTCGAAGAGGCTTTAGAGATTGATCCGAAAACAAAGATTCCAACCCATATACCAGATGAGAAGAACCTACCCCCAATCAAATCAACAAATCAACAGCAAAGATCACCTTCAAACAGTTTTATTAGTAACTCACCCCTTCTGTCTACAACCCCATCAAGCAATGCGTTAACTTCACCATCTTCAGTTGGACATTCGATGCAAAGAGCATCTAGTTTTTCAAGTTTAGCTTCAAATAGATCTATAAGATCAGCTTCGAACTCCAGTATCGGTGGTAAGAAGAAAAAGGTGGTACATCATCATTTGGATGTGAGTAATGTTATTAATTATGGTAACAAGAGATAGATTAAGGTTGTCCATTTAAGGTCATTATGGTTATTGTTTGTTTCTTATTGGGTTTTGGTTTTTTTGGTTTTGGTTTTTGGTTTTTTTGGTTTTGGTTTTAGTGTATTATGGGCTCAACTTATCTGTTGATATTTAATTATTGTGCCATAAGAACGATGCCGTCATTATAATGAATGCTCACATTGGTTAAAAAGTGATAAAGCAGTAGCTGAGCAGTATAAAATTTAATAAATGATGAAAAGAAAGGAACAAAAAAAGAGTGTAGCCTCACTTAGGAATCCTGAGCTGACATACAGTGTACGTCTAATACTTATACGACTAGTCTATGAGTAGCCAATAGCAACCCGTCATTCGTCAGTGCTACAGTGCTACAGTAGTCAATCGTCATCATATGATTAATTTCATAACGGTGGCTTCTGAATATTCCTTATAGTGCCTTAATTAAGTCAGCGCCTTGGTAGTTTGTAGTTGCCTACTTAGAAGTTGGTACTAGTAGTATAAATCTCTATTGCAAACAAATCCGAGCTTTACAGCTTACTGTAAGCAGTTAGTTATGATATCATAGCTCAACACCGTCCTCGGTAACGAAGACATTCTCAATGGAATCTCAGGCTTCAGAGTTCAGACACTATGAGCTGGGAAAGTGTACGACTGTATCTGAGTACCGGATTGCTGATTTCTTGACGGCTTGAGTCGTCTGATGTGAATCCCAAGTCTACTTTAAGTGTACTTAAAACGTTAAAGCGAAAAAAAATATTAGCCTGTCAAATATTGTCAAATATTACGCAGCTTGGACAGCCTGGGCTTGGCTTTTAGTTCATCCGCCACCCGTTGAAAACTTGACTCTTTTTGACAGTTTGTTGACTCAAGAATTAAATCAATTGAATATGAGGAACTGACGCTTGACTTCTGAGTCTCTGAAACAGACTCTGACACCCACTAATAACGGCATTATTCAACTTTTCCAGTGCCATTTACAGTGCCATTTACATACATGATATGATACATCTACGATTGAAAAGCTTCTGAAGGTTACTCTGTGGCTCAAATTTATAAAATCATTGAGTGTGGAGTGTCTGTGTTCATTCAATAATTAACAGCGAACTTACTGTCTGACTATTCAGGCACTAATATCCCTATAAATGTAATGAAAATTGCCTTCTTTCACCTAGCTTGTTTGTGCAACAGAAGCACAAGCTGACTTCAACTGACATCATGAGTTCATCATCGAAAAAAGATGATGGTCCAGTGATTAGGATAGACAGTACTGATAGTGATATATCACCTAAGAAACGTGATTCGATAGTTGAAGTTACTGAGATTGAAGAAGCTATTGATAAAGGTGAGGTCAGTGCAAATGAGGTTTTGCCTGACGATATTGCAGTGCTGCCTAAAATTGTTCGGGAATCAGTGACTTTTGAAGATGATCCTACCATTCCAACCTTCACTTTCCGTTATGTGATTCTATGTTTGATATTTGTCCCACCTGGTGCCTTCCTAGATACTATGAACAGTTATAGAACAACATCAGCTGCTTATTCTATTTTCTTTGTTCAAATAATGTCACAGTTTTTGGGTAAATGGTTAGCTAAAGTTCTCCCAAATAAAGAAATTGACTTGAAACTATTTAAATTCAACCTAAACCCATGCCCTTGGTCTATCAAAGAAAATGTCCTGGTTACAATCACCGCTGCCAGTGGTGCAACCTCTAATCAGGGAACTACAGCTATCTCGATTGCAGAACTTTATTATAATGATGTTACAAATCCAGCTGTTGCTCTATTCTTTATGTGGTGTATCAATTTAACTGGTTATTCATTTGCAGCTATCGCTAGAAACTTACTTCTCTATGATCCAAAATTTATTTGGCCTCAAGCATTAATGCAATCGAGTCTTTTCAACTCAATGAAAAGGGCAGCATCTAATGAGAGAACGGCCTCAAAACAAATGACGGTGTTCTTTCTGGCGATTATAGGAATGACTATCTGGGAGTTTTTCCCTGAATTCATATTTCCAATGACAAGTTCTTTAGCTTTCTTATGTTGGGTTGCACCAAGAAATGAAGTTGCTAACTTCATAGGCTCTGGTATTGGTGGTATGGGATTTCTTAATATATCATTGGATTGGTCAAACATTACATCAAGTGTCATGTTATCACCTTACTGGACGATTGTTATACAATTCGTTGCCTATGTGTTTTGTGCATGGATCTTGATCCCTTCAGTTAAATGGGGCAACTTGACATCTTTTAAAGCTGGATTGATGTCTAACAAACTTTTCACAGAAGAAGGGAAACTTTATCCAATAACAGATCTTATGATCAAAGAAGGTAAGCAAATTTTCTTTAACGAAACGGCTTATGAGATCCATGGACCTTTGAGAATGGGTGCTCAGAAAGCTTGGGGTACATTCTTTGACTATGCTTCTTATATATCAGCTATTAGTTGGATTATCCTTTTTGGTCGTGAGGATATCGTTGCAGCATTCAATAAGTTCAAAGAAAGGTATAACAAAACAACAACAACCACAAAGCAGCAATACACCAACATTAGTGAAACATATACCGATAGGCTAAACAAGATTCAATCTGCGTATCCAGATGTGCCATTGTGGTGGTACGCAACCTTATTCGGAGCATCATTTGTCACCCTGATAACCATATTTGCAACAGGTAACATGTTCATTCCATGGTATACTTACCTTGTTGCATTGGCCACTGGTGCTATAGTCATTATACCTTTAGGTTACTTATATGCTATTTCTAACTTCCAATTGGCTATCGGTACATTCAATGAATTACTTTTTGGTTTAATGATTCAATCTAAAGCTGGTGGGAAACATCCAGCTTCTGCTAGTTCTTATGGTGCTGTTGCAGGAGATGCATGGTATAGGGCTCAGTATATGCTTCAAGATCAGAAAATTGGCCATTACATGCACATTGCACCAAGAAGTATATTTTGGTCTCAGCTAATCGGACAACTGTTTGGTGTTCCATTCAACTACTTAGCAATGAGATGGATTATGGACAAAAAAAGAGAATACTTAGATGGTACACTTACTGATCCATTGGGACAATGGACGGGTCAAGGTCTACAAAGTTATAACACAATGGCTGTCCAATACGTGCTTGTTGGTCCATCAAGGCTATTCTCAACCTCTTACAACAAAGTTATTCCATTTGGATTTTTGGCGGGGGCCATTGCGCCTGTCTTGATTTATGGTCTTCATCGCCTGTTTCCTAAAGCAAGATTCAATTTGTGGAATGTAACAGTGTTCGCATCAAGTGCTTCTGGATTCTACGGTAACTTATCAACAGGATATCTCTCTCAATTCATTGTTGGTACCTTTTCAATGTTTTATCTGTTCAGATTCAGACACAAAGTTTGGGCAAAGTACAACTATCTGCTTGCTGCTGCATTTGATACCGGCTACAACCTAGCCATTTTGCTGATTTTCATCTTTTTCAGCGCAGGAAAACAGGTCTCAATGCCTTACTGGTGGGGTAACAATGCTGATTCTGTCGAGAGATGCTTTGCCTTGTGATTTGTTAATATAGCAGTATCAGTACAACTAATTTTACAAACTAAATTTGTGTATATAAATGAAAATAATTGTGTTGTCAGAGTAACGAAATAAAATTGTAGATTTCGCGATATTTTTTTTTTTTTTTTTTTTTTTAACATACATTTGATTCCACAAGCACTTGAAAAATTTATATGAGATTGGCATCAAATCGCCAAAACTTGTTGACTCCACTCGATCTTCACTAAGTGGGTTTGCTGTTGAGTTTTACTCCTAGGCTTTTGAGATGCGAAAGCTTTGTCGCAATTCGATTGCGTGCCAGGTGCGGCTATTCCATCTGAGCCGGCCGATACTCAATATGACTAAAAGCATTAGTGGGACAATGGGCCATGTATCATCTCAAAGCTCAAAAAATGAGCTTGTACACAGAATAACTGAAACAGCAGGTAACCTGCGAATAGGTGAACTGATAAAGCTCAAACAAAAAATCACCAACACAAACCTCAAATCACATAGGCTGAAAGCTCACAGAGACTCTGGTACAAGTGAAATCACATCTCTTGATGGACTTTCAGATACACATCTGAGGAATCTCTTACTGAACATCAATGACTCTCTTGTACGAAATTCAAATTTACAGAGCTTTCTTGTGATGGAGCTATGCGAGCTGGCAAAATCAAACAATCCTTGCTTCATACGATGCTTTTCTATCTTACGTGATAATAATCAAACCGTGAAAGCGAAGCTTGGGGACTACATAAATTCACTCACAATGGAGTCCCCACTTGAGGAATTCCTTACACTCACTGTCAAACTGGCATTGCTTTATAGAAACACCTTGCTGGCTGGTTCAATCATCCTATCAAACGATATGGAACATTTTACTCGAGACACGGTGGAAACTGTACTGAAGAGTTTGATGCTGAAAAATCCCACCCTTGAAGAGTATCAGATCTATCAGATTATGAAAATCAGTGGGAAAATCAACTATAAATTTAATGAGTATGAATCGGCTCAGATACTAACAAAGTTGGAAAACTGTGAAGACGTCTCTCTATTGAAAAAAATTCAGACATCGTTATTGCACAACACCATATTTGCTACTCAGCGTTCCAGAATTAGTCATTATTATAAGCTAATACAAAGTGATTCCAAACTGCGAAATTATGCTGGTTGTTACTCGCACTGGAGAAACATCATGAATTCTCACAGTACAATTGAGACACATGATATTAGAATATTAGCTTTGCTGATACAAACATTCAACAAGTCTGATAAGTACTGGACAGTGTCTGGTGAAATTGTTCAAGAGATTCCAATAAGCTACTACTCTAATCCCTTGATAACAAATGAGATTTTAACTCATGCTTATAAAGTAAAGAATGTTGATTTGATAAACAGGATCATCAATGAGTTGAAAACCACAATCAGACCAGTACTAACTACCCTTTTGAAAGTTAACATGGTTTTTGGAGATATGGATGCTGTTCAATCTATTGTTAAGGAGATTATCTCGAGATCTGGTCACCTTAGTGCTGCCGACAATGAAATAATCGTGAAAGGGTTCTTGAAGAATGGTAAGCACAAAAGAGCACTAGAATTCCTTGGAACACTTCCAGCAGAGACCGCAGGATCGGCATACCTGGTTTATACAGACATGATGATAAATTGCAGCACGAATCTTGTGGAGAAGCAACTGTTAATTTTGGATCAATTTGTTAAGGCAATGAAATCCAAGCTTAACGATTCATTTTGGCCTATGTTTGGCTCAATGTATTTCAAATATGTTTCAAAAAACGCTAAGACTGCTGAGGATTTGTACTCGCTTAGACAAATATACTTTAACTCAGCTAAGAACTTTCCCAGACTGGCATACATGTCAAAGCCCTCACTTAAAGCACCAATTATTTCTAAAGATATCACTTATAACCCTTTTAGAATCCCTGTTGATGAAAGAGATCAAATTGTGGTGAAGGTAGCCAATCAAACGAAAGTTATGTTAGTACAAACAATCATGGATAAAGCAATCAAATTGAGAGCTGCATCATTGTTGAATTGGACGTGTCATGAATTAGTGGATCTTGGTTTATCAGTTGATGATATTAAAGTGACGGTGACAAAGAAGATGAACACAAACTTCAAAGGTGTTGGACTTGAACAGAAGAAGAGCTTTTCCCAATTTAAGGCTACTTGGGATGAAAGAATTTTAGGCTTTATTAAGAATAAAACTGCATATAAGCATGTTAAGAAGGACTTAACGAATTAATGATAATACATAACCTCTATAGATAATCTAATGCTGATATTAATTATGTACTAATTTATTTAGGAGCTGGTAAAGCCAAAATGGTATTAGTTTTTGGAAGAGCGTTGTTGAACTCTCGAATTGTGAGTTCACAAGAGACTTCTTGACATAGTGACTTCTTCTTATTCTCAGGAACATTGTGTAAGAAAGTCAATCCAGAAGATCTGTCTAAAGCCTCAAGTGGGACCTCAAAGGTTCTTAAAGGAATGCTATTATCAATCACAGCATTTGGTAACACAAATGCAGCAACGCTGAGTTCATTGTTTGGTTTTTCTGCAACAATTAGCTTGAAGAAGTGAGTAGGAACAGCAATGTTTGGTGGGTTTCCTATGACTTCATAAGAGACTCTCCATTTTCCATCTGGATCACGTTTAGGTAAATACAAGGGGCCGGTTATGATTCTAACAGATGGGTAAACTTTCGTGAGATCTCTTGCAAAGAATTCTAAATGAGCCCAATAATCTCTATTGAAACCATCACCGACTTGTGGAGAAATGTTTGTAAGGTAGAAAGTTTCATCCATAGCTGTTTGGTTAAATTTGGCATCAGCAGCTGGGGCTTGATGACCTCTATCGTATCCACTTCTAAAGTAGTCTCTCAGTTGCGCTCTGAAGTTCTGTGGAATCTTTTCATCTTCTTTGAAGATTGATTTCTTTCTATCGACTGAACCATCAGATTTTATCGAATCTTTTGTGATGTGCTCCACCACATAATAAGGGTTCCTTTTCTGTCTGTCATAAACACTGACAAACTCTTGACGAGATTGTAGATCATGTACTGGCCCAGGAAATCCGTACTTGAAGAATTCGCCTGGGTTCACTGAAGGTGAAGAGACTGATGGCACAGAAGGAGATCCAACCTTCGCTGGTGGTAATGGTTGTGGAGGTGTCTGGGTTGAAGATCCTGAGGTTTGTGTTGAGCTCTTACCCCAGAAAAAATTAACAAATGCACCTGTTAAACCGACGCTTGTCAAGCCAACAGCCAAATGTTTACTCATCTCTTGACAAAATCACTAGTTGTTGGTTGATGTTCGATTAATGCGATAGATTTTTTCTTTTCCCAAAAAATATAATGTAGGTTCTAAGTAACTACAGTAACGAAGTAATATATTATATTATTAACGAATCTATTATTTCCAAAAAATCATTCAAATGCTTTTAGTTTGATCTTCTGGTTGGTTTGATCTAACTGTGTTGTCTCATACTTAACTAGACTCTCTGTGATTTTTCGCTGGTCATTGTCCAATACGTCATTGACGACAGTTTTAAAATAATTGGAATCTAAGGCCACCAATGACAATAATCTATTATGAACATAATCACCATAAGAGCTGTCTTTCTCATATATTCTCAAGAAAGTAGGAATGATTATCGAAAATATTGACACTGAAGGTGATTGTTTAGCAACTAAAATGACCAGTTCTATGAATATCCTTGGATCGTCGCTATTTATGGATTTGATGATCAAATGCGGGATCAATTCTCTTATGATGACTTTGCAACTTGTGCTGTCTATTTTAATAATAGATTTGATGGTTTGTATAACAAATCCGACCATTGAGGAGTCAGATAGCCCATTGATGAAGACTTTCACAATGAAATCGATATCATCTTGCGTCAATCTCAATGCATCATTCGTTGATGTCAACAAGATACTTATTGATAAGACCGCATTCACATTCGAAGCTTTCAACGCTGGTTTGATAGACTGATAAAAATTGTTTATGGTAGAGATATCATTAATAGATGATAACTGACTTAATGAATCCTTTATTATTGGAATCAATTGTGGAATCAGATCAGGGTATCTCAAATATACGCTTTCACCAACTGATAGCAGACTTGCAAATAAATCTGATTTGATGAGATCCGGGAGTAATGAGATCATGGAGACGATACTTGCAAAATACTTTTTTAGCACCTTGGTCTCTGCATCGTTGAGGACATTGATTTCTGTATTTGGGTCATTCAACGAAATTAGTTCCACTATTGGTTGCAAATTGATTCTAACAATTTCAAACAACTTGTCAACATTGTCATTCAGCTTTGCGCGTAACTCCCCTTTCTGGAAGAAGTTTTTGAAAATACTTGCTGTGATATCAGCTAAAATAAGCTTCACATCCATCGTGCTAGTGATAATTAGTCGTTCAAAAACTTCAATAGACTCATGGAATATATCATCATGGAAAATCAATTCAATCAAGCCTTCAAACTTCAAAATCTTACAGAGAACCTTCAGAATCCTCGTTTTTTCTTCTGATGTGGACTGTGAGTTCAACAAAGTCGCTATGGAGTCCGAATATATCAGATAATAAAATCCCAATATATCTGTTTTTAATAGACCAACGATTGATGAAACATCTCTTTCAGTGATAACGCCGATAACTTCGACAATGTTCAGCCACGAATCTTGATATAACTCAGTTTGACCGCCACCATATTTCAGGAGCTCATATTCTTTCAAAGTTGAAATCCAAAGAGGCAATAATAAATTCAAATGGTCTTCCACTAAAGAGGTCACTTCGTCATCTTTTGCTAATATAAGTAGTTCAGCCCAAGAGTTCAAGATAGATAACTTCACACGACGTTTTCCAATCTCACTTGAAATAGCAACCTCATTTATCCGAAGTTCATCCTCATCATTCTTCAAATCGTCTAATGAACTGATTAGAATTTTAGTTATCCGCGTCAACCTTGAGGCACTCACGATACTGGAGCCTATAAAAGTTGCGACGACTTCTATAGCATGACTAGCTAGTAATGGAGTGCTATCAGCTTGAAAGGCAGGGATTAAAGCAGAAGTTATCTGGGCTTGCTGTTGTTCTAACAAAGGCATGTCAGGGTATATAGGGTCTTTAGAATCCGCATAAATTTCGATAATATCACCTAAAAGGTCGATACCTAACAATCTCAACTCCAAGACTGATGAAGTCGAACTTGAATAAGACACTTTTATGAGTTCTGAAATGCGGGAAGCAATCTGCTGATGCAATTTTGGATCTTTAAAGGTATAACGTAAAATATGTCCAATAAACTTGAGAATCACTATCTTGAATCTCCAATTAGCAGGTTCTCCTTTAGAGACTTCCTCGGAATCCTTAGCAATAGACTTAGACTCTTCATCCTTGACATCAACTTCGACTTTCTTGTGAGAATATCTATTCAAAACATCATGATAATGCCCATAAATCACAGAGTATATGGTGTTTTTAGTGGAGTTAAAGAGTTTCAGAAGCTTGATGAACCACGAAACATCATACGTTGAATCGATCCATTGCTTGATGAGATTATTTAGCAGTGCCGAGTCAGGATTGGCTTCAAGTCCAACCCAGATCAAATATTCTAATTCCAGGATGAAAGTCTTAGAATCTGAAGTTTTCACTAGCTGTGCCAAGAAATCAAATGAGACACGAAGTACCTTTGGAGAAGTAGTGACAGGAAAAACCTCATTTTCGCTCTCATATAAAGAGACAGTTACGTTAGATCCTATAGCTTGAAAAACATTATTCTGGATAAAATATTTCAAGATTTCTACCAAGGTCTCAATCTCAAAAGCATCTCTGACAAAAACCGTCCATACTTGAATTAATTTCAATACTTCAGACTGAATAACAGAATCATTAGTGTTGTAAAGAAGTCCATAAGTTAGATTGAAAATACTTTGTTTATCAAAAGCACTTAAGTCTTCAATTCCGGGACCCAGACTATTCAACAAGCTCCTCAACACTCTTGAGATGACGATATTTGAATCATTATCGACATTCAAGTCAGGTAATGATCCACTAGTAAATCTTCCATATTTATCACTCAAATACACAGTTTCCAAAATTTCAAGAATCTCAACAGCCGTAGTTGAATTGATGGCCAGATGCTTATCAATCACAGTGGACAATGCATCTAATGACCACGCATGGACTTGGGGATGTGGATCTAGCACAAGTTTCAGCAAAACTTCTAGGATTTGTGAAAAATGGGAAGCGTTATATTGATAGATGTAACTTAAAAGCAATGCATTGAAGCTTCTGGATTCAGCCTCATCAACCTCCACAATCTGCTTGATGAAGATTGGGATTTGCTCCATTAAAGGTGTTTTTGAAATCAATATACCAATTGATTCTGAATTCAGAGTTAGCAAGTATCTTGATGGGTAAGACTTGAATAAATATCTAAGAGTTTCAAGCAAAATAGTGCCAACAGACTGATCAAAACTCAAGCCTTTGTGAACGGTTGTTGTTAAAATCCCATGAATAACAATTGATATATTTATTGCAAGGACCTGTTGAGTAGATTGGTTATTAGCCTTGGATAACAAGTGGCTTCTCAACGTCTCCAGTAAAGAAAGTTGAACTTTTACAGTCAATGAAGGGAAGACTTTGGCAAAAAACTCAATTGCTGAATCGATCAAGGATATTGTGACTGGTGGTGAAAATTGATTGTCTGTGGAGTAGGGGCCAAAAACAGGCTGGAATGGATCATTAGATAAAGAGCTCCAAACCGGGTTGATAATGGAGTTTTCTAGCGAGTCTACCCATGTTGTTTCGGTCAGCCAACTCTTAACTGAGCTTAGACCAATAGATCCTTCTGGTCTTAGGATAACATCTAAGGAATACTCTTTTTGCTCAGTTATTGCAGCATTATCAAACTTCACATTCAACTCATCAATCAAGTGACCCTTGAATTTAGAAGTTATTCCGTTACTAAACCCATCATCACGTTCATAAAAGGATTTTTCTTTCTCGTTTTTGATAGTTTCATAATTTGGAAGACTTGAAAAGACTTTAGCAGCATGGATTAACACAGAACTGTTGTCAACCTTAGTGTATTTAATCAACTTCAAGTATATATGGTACATTCTATTCTCAATTGAGTTGACAATCTCAAAACTAGCTGTTTCAAGTGGTAATGTATTTATCTTGGATTTCAGTTTTAGTAATATCTCCATGGT
Organism: Wickerhamomyces sp. yHMH617; assembly: GCA_030571115.1. NCBI lineage: Eukaryota > Fungi > Ascomycota > Saccharomycetes > Phaffomycetales > Wickerhamomycetaceae > Wickerhamomyces > Wickerhamomyces sp. yHMH617. The sequence continues at coordinate 163,877 of JAJLXD010000046.1, read as the reverse complement.
TGTGTTAGACCTCTCTTGAGTTGGTGGAGAAGATTTCAACCATGCTAAAACAGCTGTCAATGAGTAAAATAGCAACTGCAAGCTTTTGATATTCAAGTCCTCAGGAATTTTCCAGATTGATAAAAATTTACCGCTGAAGTTTTCGATGAGAGACTTTTCCTTATATGTAAAGACACCAACGAGAATTATCCAGCTGATTGACAAGTTTTGATAGTTAGTGTCATTCAATTCCAAATTTTGTTTGATGAACCCTGTACTGAAAGACCAGATGTCAGAAACCAAAGCTGCAGGAACATAGTCTTGATCGGCCACTTCTAGAAGGTTTGCCAAAATCAAAGCATATCCATGTGATTTATTGAAAATCTTACTTGAGGAAGCTTGTTTTGAATTATTGATCAGCTCGTTTAAAGACGTCTCTAGTATCTCTCTCAACAATGTTGGGAATTTACTGGCAAAAATTTTCAGCACTTGAATTGTATAAACGCTTATACTTTCGTCACTTGAAATTGAGAGTTTCCATAGCTTTATGTGATAAAGCTCTACCTCATGATCGGACAACCCTGATAAGCTTTCCAAAATCGACCCAGAAAAGTTTAGTAGAATCAAGGATTCAAGAGCACTTGGTTCTTTATCTAGTATTCTGAAGATCTCAGACAATGCCTGTTTTCTAGTTGATTCCCCAATTAATCCAATTAGAGAGATGAACAGGAAATTATAATGCTCTAGCAATCTATTTTTCTGATTTTGAGTAAAGTTATGTACTCTTTCATGTTTTAAAATACTTAATATGTGGCCAATCAATGCCACAAAAGTCGAGTTTAAAAACTCTGGGTCTTTGGCAAATTTGATGTTATTATAATGTATGATGGATTCTATGACACCAATCTGTTGCTTCGGGTCATGATTGTCAATGTAAAGCTCCGAATAAATATCGAAGATCTGTTTCTGAGAGAAATCCAGAATTGTGAATGCTTCTGCGATCGATTTAGCAGTTTGTATCCTTATTTTCCGGTTACCTGACAGGCCTGTTTGGAACAACGTGAAATTGGCGGTTTTGAATGTGATCACATCGACATTTCCATAAGAAGAAATTATACCAAGACAGCCGTACAACACACTCAGAATCTCAACATCAGTGAATGATTTGAGAAGTTTGCGGTACTTTGATACAATTGAATCATTCAATTCCAATGCACCACCATTTCTTACCACAGTACTGAACAATATTGCTTGATTCAATAGGATAGTTTTTTCTTTCTTCAAATGTTTCAATGTCACTGTCAATATCAGGGCAACGAACGACGAAACTTCTTTCCCAAACGATTCATAAATGAAACTTAGAATCACAGTTGCTAGATTTCTCAATTGTAACGATTTTTTAGAATCACCGAAAATTGTAACTAGTTTATTCGTTATATCAAACAACTTGATCTTTGATTTGGTTAATAGGCAAACGTAATTCTTCGCAATTGCGATAGTAATTGGCTGGGAAACCTGTGCAAATATCTCTCTGTTCTTATCATCATGATAGAACTCCAATTGGTGATCTAGCTGTGTCAAGTAGTGCTGTGTTTGATCTGAAGAGTAGCTCTTCGAGTTTATATGTTGATATAGATTTGTATGATATGACTGGATCAAATGGCCCAATTTCTTTGAATCCTGAATATCTTTTATGGAGTCCAAAAAACTTTCGAAAGAGAGACTCATTGGATCTTTGAGTCTGTTCGTTGTTGCGATTTGATAGTTTGTTGTTGTGTTAACTTTTTGACATTTTAGTGGTATGTTTAACAATCTATCCGGATATAGCTAATTTCCCTTTTCATTTTTGATAGGTTACCCTTTTTTAAGGACATTGCACAACCCTCAAGTCCTTGATTTTTAGGTCATTTTGGTGTTTTCCGGGTCTTACAAAGGACTTACAAAGGACTTACGACCATTGTCAAGAATCAACCGTTAGTTTTGACTTGTATCTTGTATAAATTGCAATTGGTGAAACCTTAGGTAGACCATAATACTAGCCTCATGTTTTTCTTGAGCCTGATGCTGAGTCATATCAAATGAGGAAGACGCAGCGATCAGCTGGTTTCAAGCATATATAGTTTTGATAATACATGTGAGGGTTCTTTTCTGCAGCTTGTTATAAGTGAGTGTTATAAGTGAGTGATACACTGCTTTAATTCGTTGGACCTTTTGGCAACGGTGATTGATAAGATTTATTGGTGGCTGTGAAACCTCAATATAATTGACAAATTACCTCCCCAGCTTTATTGTGCCAGGTTTAGACTAACAGCAGGTATTGCGAAATGCCGAAGTATTGCTTTATTGCACAATGTATTTGAACCTTCTACTGGTCCGCCTCAAGTCAGTTGGCTGTCCGATACATTAATATTTTTACAAGTGTTAACCTTACAGCTCATGTAGATATATCATTGATAATATATCGCACGTTTGATTAATGTGGACCTGCAAAATAATATTTTTCAACACATGTTCTCACATAAAAAATATGTCCAATATAGATCCATATGTGATGTTGTCACTGCCTCGTCAATATTCATTGCCTCGAAATTATATGGAGAGAATGTTCATAAAATATGCTAGTTTTCCTACTTTTCCTCTTTTCTATAGGGATAGTTGGTAATATAACAGAATGTCTTCCAAACTGCAGGATCTAGAAAAGCAACAACTTCAGGCAGATGCACCACCCTATGAAGAAATATACGACACTGGTCCTGCTGTCTCCCCTTTGCATCCATACCATGGCCAACTTCCTCAACAACAACAGAATCAAACACCTCTAAACCAAGGTTCATCCACTTACTATATCAAACCAGCCTCTGAATTAACATCCGCTGATAAATTTCTGTTATACCTCTTGTGTGTTTTCATAGCTCCACTGCCAATCTTCTGGAGAACTGGCCATAGTCCTGAGTTCACTACAAGTCTCATTTTGTACTGCTGTATTGGGATATTTAGCATGTTTTATGGTTTTTATGTTGTTTTTAAGAACACTTGATCTATCTAAATAAAATATAATACTTTTGATTTCCCATATGACTTTGGTTATACTTTAATGACGTAATTATAATATCATTTACTAAAGTACTCTTTTTTTTTGTGTCAAAAAATGTAAAAAAAAAAAATAGTTACACTAATCACAGAAGACAAAAAAGGAAACTACGCGGGGAAAATCATCAAACTTCTTCGAAAACTTCTTCGAAACCCTTTTTGTTGAACAACTGGAATTTGTTGAGACATTACTCAATATTTACACTGCAGAAGTTATCAGTTGTTAAATATGTTCGTGTTCCTCGAAAATATTCTCTTCAATCTTCTTATGATACCAATTTCTGGGGCCAACGCGCTTTTAGACCTTGTCGAGAATCACACTGAATACCCTTCGAATCAAAACCATATTGATATAACAGTGGATAGCATAAGAAGTTCTTACAAGAAAGCGAAGAGAACAGTCAAAAGGTTTATCCGCTATGTTTTCAACAACTATTTCACGGTTGTGATTAATTGGCGCCAGTTCAAATTGTTCCTTTTGTGTCTTCTCTTGCCTCCTATGGCAGTGTTCATGAAGAAAGAGGGTTTTGTTAACTACCCATTCATTCTTACAACTTTTTTTTACATCATAGGATGGTACGTTGTTGCTTTTTGGATGAGTCTCTATATCGTGCTGTTGCCAGATGCAGTATACAAAGAGAAGCCTGTTCTTCTTGATGAAGGCTCTGCGGCCCATCAACCTAATGAAATTCTGACCCATAACCCAATAAAAAATGCCAACGCAGTTACAGCAAAATTTATCGAGAGCGAGCAAGAAAGAAGTCATCAAAATATCAACTAGTACATGATCTAGCTTTAAAAATATGTCAATCAGTTTATGATTTATGAATAATAAAAAATGCAACAAGAATTAATGATATTGTAGCCAAGCAAATGACAGGAGTAGTGAAACGTTTTGTATGTAAATGTTTTGATATTTCGAGAAATCAATGGACAGATCCAGCTGTCTCTTAAAATTGAACAAAAGATGAATAAAATATCTTCACATCATTGATATTGAGACAGTATCGAAGTTTATTCTCTAAATCAACATCAGTGAAATGATTCAAGGTCTCATTGTAGATATTTCCAATCAAATAAAGTCTTTTCAAGTTCGGTATATTTTGCAAGAAATTGAAAATTCTGTAAGTAATATGTAGCCTTAAAGAGTTTTGATTTGATATAGTTAGGTATTTCAAGTTTGGTAAGTTAGGATTGTGTAAGAACTCCCTGAATCTTTCGCTAAGAATGAACTGATTGGTATAATGTAATTTCAAATGCTCGATTTGTGAACTTCCAAAATTGGCTAATTGAAAGGGATAATTCCATGAACAATTGATCAGGTTTAATTCCTTGACGCAAAACTTTAGCCCTTCAAGATCTTCCTCAGTGAAATCTATGCAGAATCCATCAATTGTCAGTTTGTTAATATTTGGAAACATCTTCAAGTGGTTCAAATTGAAATTCGCCTCTGAATCACTAAATGACTTAAGTTCCAATTTCTCTAGGTTAGGCATCATTTCATTGTACTTGAGGAAATTCGAGGAACTCGAAAGATTGAGTTTCAACTCTCTCAAATTCTGGAAATTGTTGAATAATCGGTGGAATCTGAAGCTCCATTCATTGGATAGGTTTGGCTCCATTATCTTCAAAGTCTCGACAAAAGGTGATATTTTCTTCAGCACACTGTCTGCATCATCGATATGTTCGGCTTTATTAGGGAATTTCTTGAGTATCATCTTCCAATTCACTGCAACGTCATTGAATATATAGGGCTTGAGCAAGTCTCTAAAGAATCTATTAACACAACTCAAATGTATTAGATCTCCATTATTTAGGTGCTGGAATATGAGACAAAGTATCTCATGTGAGAACTTCCAGTATTCAGTGTATAATAAATAGCCGATAATATGTGAGGATAGACGCGGTTTCTTTGAGTGTCGCTCTCGTTCCAGCAGCTCGAATCTCTCTACTGTGGTCATGTATACTTCGTGGTCTCAAGGGTGATCTGATAAGATAATGGCTGCTCGTGTGTATCTTTCGGATGTCAGAGTTTGAAACTTTTGTGTTTTGCGAATGTTATCAACAATAGAAAGACTTGATGGCAGTACTTGTGTTTTTAATCTTTTATTTTTAGTTTATATTTTGTTTACGGTGAGTCAAACAATTGTTTTTGGGGTGATATTCGGTTGTCATTTCTTTGTCGTAATTGTTCCGCTAAAAAAAAGACAAAAAGTGTGGAACAAAAAAATTAAAAGTGCATTTATTTCATAGATATTACTGACAGTGATAATACGATATACGGGTCTCTCGCTAGAACTGTAACTCTTTACCGTGTAAGCCACGACTTGAGGCTTCCTTGAGATGAAAAAAGCCGGTCATTGAGCTAATATGGCATTTTGACAAAAAATACACGTGATCCTCACGTGATTTTGATTGGCATCAGTAGTGCTTGAGTCATGAAAAAAAATGGGCACAACGTTTTCTAATATAGAACTTATGCAGCTTTGATTTGAACCAGTCTCAATCACTTTAGTAATGAGTGCGTCTGTGGAAAAGGTTAGAATCCTTGGAAAGGACACTATTCATGTCGGCTACGACTTGAAAGATCACATTGTTTCTGAGCTTCTGCAAAATGAGAAAAGCTCGACATATGTAATCGTCACTGACTCCAATATTGAAGCGAAAGGTTACCTGACCTCATACAAGGAGGCATTCGAAAGAAAACTCACAGGCGGCGCTAGACTCTTGACATATGTTGTCGCACCAGGTGAAGCTAATAAGACTCGTGAGACGAAAGAGGATATTGAGGACTATTTGTTGGCTGAAGGATGCACTAGAGATACTGTCATCATCGCCATTGGTGGTGGTGTCATTGGTGATATGATCGGGTTTGTCGCTGCCACTTTCATGAGAGGTGTTAGAATTGTTCAAGTTCCTACTACTTTGTTATCCATGGTCGACTCCTCAATTGGTGGTAAAACTGCTGTTGATACACCTTTAGGTAAAAACTTTATTGGGGCATTCTGGCAACCACAATACGTCTTTGTTGATCTAAATTTCCTAAGTACTCTTCCAGAAAGAGAGTTCATAAATGGTATTTCCGAAGTTATCAAAACTGCGGCTATTTGGAACGAGGAGGAATTTACCAGATTAGAAGCCAACGCTGTCAAATTCTTACAGACTATTAGAAAAAGAGACAGTAATGGTAACACCGATCTAACGCCGATTAAAGAGCATGTGTTCAAACTTGTTAGTGAATCTATCAAAGTTAAAGCTGAAGTTGTTACAGCTGACGAAAGAGAAGGTGGCTTAAGAAACTTGTTGAATTTTGGTCATTCTATCGGTCATGCCTATGAAGCTATATTAACTCCACAAGCTCTACATGGTGAATGTGTTGCTATAGGATCTGTGAAAGAAGCTGAATTAGCTCGTTATTTAGGTATTTTATCACCAGTGGCCGTTGCCAGACTTACTAAGATCTTTGTTGCATATGGTCTACCTGTTTCTGTGGATGATAAATTCTTCAGAAAGATCATTGGCACTAAACAAACCCCTGTTGATATTTTATTGAGAAAAATGGCTATTGATAAAAAAAATGATGGCTCCAAAAAGAAAGTTGTTCTATTGAAGGCAATTGGTGAATGTTACGAAAAAAGTGCTTCTTATGTTAATGATGAGGATTTGAGAGTCGTTTTAACTGATGAAGTTTTAGTTTCGCAATTCTTGCCAAAACCTGACTTTGAAACTGTGATCACACCTCCAGGGTCTAAATCGATTTCAAATCGTGCTCTGGTTTTAGCCGCTTTAGCTAAAGGTGAATGTAAAATCACTAACTTGTTACACTCTGATGACACTGAACATATGTTGAATGCAATCGCCAAATTGAAAGGTGCAAAGATCAGATGGGAAGATAACGGAGAAAGTTTGATCATCAACGGTAACGGAGGTGAATTAACTGCTACCTCTGAAGAGTTATATTTAGGTAATGCTGGTACTGCTTCAAGATTCTTAACATCTGTTGCTACTCTTGTTAAACCAACTTCTGATGTGTCAAGCATCGTACTTACTGGTAACAAGAGAATGACCGAAAGACCTATCGGTCCACTAGTTGATTCCTTGAGATCAAACGGTGCCGAAGTTGAATATCTGAAATCACAAGGATCGCTACCGTTGAGAATCCAAAGTAAACCATTGAAAGGTGGTTTAATTGAATTGGCAGCTACAATTTCGTCTCAATATGTTTCATCGTTGTTGATGGCTGCACCATATGCTGAAAAACCAATCACTTTGAAATTAGTTGGCGGTAAGCCAATCTCCATCTTATACATCGATATGACTATCGCATTAATGGAACAGTTCGGTATCAAGGTTGTCAAAGGTGCCAATTACACCTATGAAATTCCAACAGGCCACTATGTCGCTCCAAAAGAATTCGTTATTGAATCCGATGCTTCTTCATCCACCTATCCATTGGCCTTTGCAGCTATCACTGGTACCACTGTTACTATTCCAAACATTGGTTACACATCATTGCAAGGTGATGCTCGATTTGCTGTTGACGTTTTAAAACCAATGGGTTGCAAAGTCAACCAGACAGCCACCTCTACTACTGTCACTGGTCCACCAAGAGGCCAATTGATCCCATTGCCTCTTGTTGATATGGAACCGATGACTGATGCCTTTTTAACTGCATCGGTCGTTGCTGCCGTTGCTACTTCTCCAGATGGTAATAATAAGACCACTATTTTAGGTATCGCCAACCAGCGTGTTAAAGAATGTGATCGTATTGCTGCTATGGTTCATGAATTGAACAAATTCGGAGTTATTGCCAACGAGTTAGATGATGGTATTGAGATCAACGGTGTTAAAATCGACCAATTGAAAAGACCAGAAGGTAGAGGTATTCATTCTTATGATGACCATAGAGTTGCTATGAGTTTCTCATTGCTAGCTGGTCTGGTCAAGAATGGTCCTGTTCTCATCCAAGAGAGACACTGTACAGGTAAGACTTGGCCAGGATGGTGGGATGTCCTACATTCCTCTTTGAAAGCTAGTTTAGATGGTTATGAACCTGAATCTTTCTCAAAAAAACTGCACAGTAAGAACAATAAAACTGTTGTTGTTGTTGGTATGAGAGCTGCAGGTAAAACAACTTTGAGTAAATGGACTTCTTCTTCACTGGGATACAACATCATTGACTTGGACACTGTTTTCGAGCAAAGATACAAAGATGTGAAAGAATACGTCAAAGAGAACGGTTGGGAATCTTTCAGAAAGTATGAATTAGAAATATTTGAGGATATTTTGTCTAGCCATCCAACTGAGACAATCATCTCTACTGGTGGTGGTATTGTCGAAAGTGAAACTGCAAGAAAAGCTCTTAGAGCTCATGTCTCAAATGGGGGAATCGTGCTACATATTGAGAGAAGTATTGAAAACACTGTTGATTTCTTGAAATCAGATCCATCAAGACCAAGCTACGTTCAAGACATTGAAAGAGTTTGGAATGAAAGGGAGTCTTTGTATGGTGAAGTTTCAAACTACCATTTCTATTCTGCACACTGCCATACAGATGCTGAATTTTCACAACTAAGAAAAAACTTTGATTCGTTCATCACAAAAGTTGTTGGCACCAACTCGTTTTCCTTTGATTCAAACTCAAGAACATTCGCATACCAACTGGATTTTGAGCAAGTCAATGAGGTTGGTGACAGACTTCATAAATACACCCATGGTGCAAGTGCTATTGAACTGACTTTGAGAAAACCATACTCCGTGAAAGAATTAAAAGAAAAGATTGCTGAAATTAGAAAATTCACTGATCTCCCAAGTATCATTACCTTGGAATTCAAAGACGATGATGCCTATGTCGCACTGGCAATAGCTGCTATCAAAAATGGTGTCGACTACCTCACTCTAGACTTGACTTTGGATTCTGAGTTGTTGAGTTCTTTGGTCTCGCAAAAGAACTTTACAAAAATTATCGGTTCATATTCTGGTTCTGGAAAATGGACAGATGCTGTTTTCAATGACTACTACGCTAAAGCCAAATTCTTAGATGTTGATCTTGTCAAATTGGTTTCTCAAGCCGAAGAATTGAAAGATAACTACCAATTGGAAGCTTTTAGAACCTCATTCAAAGATGGTAACTTGATCACTTATAATGAGGGTATTCTTGGACACTTATCAAAAGCTACTAATAAACTCTTGACCCCTCTTTCTGACGAATTTGATATCAAGCAATTGAATACTTTATACTTTCAACTAGGACTGGATTCACCAAAGACCTTTTACATTGTTGGCACTCCGATTTCACATTCTAAATCACCTGTTTTACACAACACTGGATATGAATTATTAGGATTGCCACATCATTTCACCAGATTTGAAACTGACGATGCTTCTAAGGTGGGTGAACTCATTAAAACTTCAGATTTTGGTGGTGCCGCAGTCACAATTCCATTAAAGTTGGATATCATCAAATATTTGGATGAGCTAGATGAATCAGCTACTTTAATCGGTGCTGTCAACACCATCATCCCGCTAGGTGGTGGTAAATTCAAAGGTTCAAACACTGATTGGATCGGTGTCCATGACAGTTTGCTTTACAACGGGTTCCCATCTTCAAAAACTTCCCATATTGAGGTCAATGGTTTGGTTGTTGGTGCTGGTGGTACTTCCCGTGCTGCTATCTATGCTCTACATCAAATCGGTTGCAAAAATATCTATATCATTAACAGAACCGCCTCTAAGTTGAAACCTATCCAGGACCACTTCCCAGAAGAATTTGGTGTTAAGATTGTCAACAGTGAATCTGATATCAAGGCTGTTAATGTTGTTATTAGTTGTGTTCCAGCTAACGTGCCATTGGATGAATCTTTGAAGGCTACTTTAGAGAAATTCTTAGGTACAGGTGTTGAAGACAAAAAACGTGTTGGATTTAATCCAAAACTGTTGGATGCAGCTTATAAACCAAGAATCACTCCAATCATGGAACTAGCAAAATCAAAATACCAATGGGATGTTATCCCAGGTGAACAGATGTTGGTCAATCAAGGTGTTGCCCAATTCAAACATTGGACTGGCTTAAATGTTCCATACGCCGAAGTTTTCGAAGCTGTCAATAACTAAATCGATTATATATAAAAGGAGATAGATTTTTCACCATATTTAATCGTTGTGTATTGTTTCACTGAGTTGTAATAGCTCCTCGATCTTATCTTTAATTTCAACAGGATGACCTTCTCTTTCAAACCACGTACTTTCAGCTATTTCTCCAAGAGCAACAACATCATCAAACTGTTTCAGAAGGACATGCCCCTTTAAAGATCCAAAGTTTAATTTTTGGCCGTTTAATTTCCTTCCTCGTAGATAAGTTATCACCTTACCATCCTGGTCATGTTTATGTAAATGCTGTGGAATAGACTTGTGTATTCCCGAAAACTTTATACGGCATGGCACTGAATTTAGTGAATATTTGACCTTTTCAGTAGTCTTTATTACCACAGGTTGTGACATTTGATAATTCTATTTAATGCAGTTTTGTTTTTTTTGGTAGCTGAAGTCAAATGAAAAGTTGAAATGCCAGTTTTCACGCGTATTTTTAATTAGTTGTTAGTTTTGGTGTCTTTTTTT